>OX457033.1:17230406-17462906 GCA_949752745.1 Protula sp. h YS-2021
TACGTTAGGAAAATATATAACGCGATGACGATAAGGGCCAGTCAGTTTTTGGATGTTGGGATGGCTGGATGGAACGCAACCGCCCTACTTTCATAGAGTTTTGAAAAAAAAATCGAAAATTTCTGACTTCGCCAATATGACATTGCTCAATATAAAAAATGCATACCTTGATTATTCATATTTTATTTTGTTAAATCTTCACATTGAACAATATTTTTACATATTTTAACATCAAGCTTAACGTGGCATTGTTATCATGCAACAGAAGAAGAAATAGTAACATGCCTAAGAGCAAATGTAGTGCATTTTGTTGATTTTTATTTCCAGGTAATTGATCATGAGACCGGTTACATACTCTAATCCACTTTCTATATATCCTCATTTTTAACCGAGTTTGAGAAATGGTTAAAAAAAAACACACACCCATACACATATTTTCCACCTCTGTCCATAGTTTCTCATATGTTCATTGTTAAATAACGAGATCATTTATTTAATGGTCATGGCAAAACAAAAAAAAGGGGGAAATTTTTTCTTGTCTTTAGTCTTTTAAAGCCACCACCACCTTCCATGGTCATGGCAAAGCCAAAAAAATCTACGTTAAATTGAATTTTTTTCTTGTTTTTAGCCTTTTAAAGCCATCATCACTTTCTACCTAAAGCTGCATGCGACAGCACATTTTAACACTGGTTGCTTTGTAGAATATTCACTGGCAATTTCTTACCCCGCAGACCTCCAGCGAATGTAGAATCCTACATAAATAAAACGATGTGAAAAGAGAATGGAACTTGAGATTTTCTACTTGCCTCGTTTTCGTTTTGGAAAATACCTAACAAATGTGGTTGTTCCTGTGAAGTATTTCACAATATTTTTATAACGGTTCAGACTATAAAACTATCAGTCGTTCTGCAGTACTTGTTTTATTCATTCCTAGCAGTTAATTAAAATGCCGAAGAAAAGTAGGGGAAAGAACGTTCAAGAAGATGACGACTGGGGTGAATCTGAGATCGCAGCAAAAATGGAAGGTTTAATGCAAGGTGTGTTTCAAGCTATTTTGACTTGCCTGGCTTTAGACTTTCGAGAAGTATGCTAGTTTGGACTTTCAAAAAATTCTGATGGCGGTTACGTCTCGGCTGCTTGGTTGCTTGTGTTAAATATAAAGAAATGATAAGGTCAAGAATAAGTATTATTTCTCGTTCTTACATATACGTTTATATTAACCCGACCGGCGGCATTTCAATGTTTGTTACCGATATTGTTGTTGAATAATATATCACATATTATCAATTTTAAAGTAGTGCGAGCTCATATTTAGTTCTAAATGCCTCTAGCGGTCTTCCTGTACTAAGAAGATGGAATGGACCCACCGGGATTATATCGGTACTTTGAAATATCAATTTTTTTTTTACAATTTGAGCTTTTAATGTCCCAACTAGGAGATGAGAAACCAGATATTTTTTCTTCGCCTGAAGAGAAAACAACAAAAGTATAATTTCACACATGCACTTCAAAATATAATAAGCTTTTTGTTTGAGTTTTAAAAACCATTTCACACTCATAGTATAGTTGCGTTAAAGTGGAATTTTGGTATTTTCCAGTATTTCTTCACACATTTAATTCAGTATGTTGCTGTCGTAACGCCAGAACTTTTCAGTATATTGCAAAGTGTGCATTTTCTCATTTCTTGGGATGGAGGGTGGCCCAGTTTGCCGGAGCTGAATAATGGACCTCTGCGTTAAGTCACACCAAACCAGCAAATGAATTTTTGGGACTAAAATGATAGGTCGCCATTTCAGGCAGTAAAATAGATTTAAGTACGAAAGCTCCGTCGAATCTTTAGCGTTTTGGTTTACTTCGCACAAGTGTATGCAAATTTTTGCAACTTGTTTTTTTTCTTGTGGTCTCTTATACAGACTTTATACCCCAATTAAAGGGTAATCAAAACGTAACAATGAAAAGCAGGTATATATCTGTGACGGATAGGAACCGAAGAACAATATAGAGAAGAAGTAAATGATTATGCCCTTCGAAAGTCTGAGGTATTTCCCTAAGTTTTCTTGCTGATCCTATTTCTACATGCATCAAATGGTATTTTTTTCTCAAAAGACAAAGAAGGTGTTTTCTTCTTAAAAGACAAAGACGAGAGTGGGGGAGCCGGTGGGAAAAAAGTGAAGAAGAAGAAAAATAAAATGACAGACGAAGAACGCATGAAGAAAAAAAGGGCACTCTTACTTGGCGGTGATAGTGATGACGCAGCAGGATCAGACGACAAACCAACAGATGTGTATGTCACCTTATGTATCGTCTTTCAAATTTATGTAAATTTCGAGCTGCATATTCTATCTCTTTGTATATTTCAGCCCTTTGCGTTGCATTGCGTATCACGTAGTAATGTATCATTGTTTCAGTGTGCACCAGGTAGTATTCAGTTATTTCTTCATCCACATCGATGTCATTTAGGATTTATTTGCAATTTTGAAATTATTTCTTTTAGTTTCGCTAAACGTTCTCGACAAAATTGTTCACTTTTTAACTTTTGCCTGTTTAAATGTTGAGGTTGCTTTTTTTTATTCCTGTCTAATACTGGTAAAATCATGTTGCTTTAATAATAATAATAATAATAATAATAATAATAAGGCCCTAGGATTCAGTTATTGTTAAAAAAAACAGGAGCTGCAGGATTGTCTGAAAACAGAGAATTTCGGTGAAATTTCAGATCTAAAGAGAAAGGAACGAAAGGAAAAGCTCAAAAAGCTGTAGGTAAAGAGGAACAAGGTAGCAAAGAGAGCGACGTCACAGAAAATGGAGCGTGCGAGAGTCCTGTAGCTGGGTCCGACGACGAGGGTGATACACAGGAATACACATACGATTCAGCGGTGAGAATTTCTGTTTGATCGTTGAGGGGTAAGATCATAAGTTTACCATTGCCATCCTCAGCTTATGACTGGTGAATGAGATTGACATGAACTGCATGTGTTTTTATCACTGTAACATTAAATTCAGTGTAGAGCAATTGCATTGTCGTTGCCATTAAAATTGCATTTTCTAGTCTGTTCAAAAATATTGACCTTCAGTTAATTGATTAATTTTATTGATTTAGGAAGAGCGAGAAAAGGAAGAAGAGCGAAGACGTAAGACCTTGTGTTTGATATCCATTTAAAATACTTAATCGCTGTTTTTTTTTTTTTTTGTTTTTTTTTTTTTTGGTATGCAATTGAGTAAAGGCAGGATGTATGTATGTATTCGGTAATTTATAGAAGTAAATATTTATACTGGTAATGTGAGTAGCGTGATTTATTAAGTAGTTGTTCAATATGAAGTGCAAAACTGCCTGTTGTAAATGGTTTTAATGAGTATTTTGTGAAGATTTAACGGCAGGCGCTCTTATACACTAAACTGATTATGACAGGAAGCGAAGCCTTATCCCAGATGAGTAGAAAAGAGCGAAAGAAACTGTTAAAAAAAGTGAGTGACGAAGTTAATAGTTGTTGTAATCTTTAAGTTAAAATTATGTTGTATATCTGTCGCAGAGTCCGCGTCAAACAATAAATAATAATAAAAGTAGCTCGTAGCACAGATCAAGACTGACAAAAATTTTGTTCTTGCGTACTTAAACAGTAATTTTGAACTATGGTTTGGACGGTAATTTTTTTGGAGAAGTAACTCGATAAATGGATTTAAATAAGGACTGAAAAATGAGTGCAGTTGATTGTTATCTCAGGCAGCGTATCAAGAACAAATGGAAGCCGAAGGACAGTTCTCGGTCTCGCAGATGGAATCCAAGAAAACTACAGCCACTACACTGGAGAATCAACTGGACATTAAGGTACCCCAATCTCTTCGATTTTATGAGTTATGTGACGTGTGAAATCAACAAGACAAAGGTTGTATCCATTCAGATATAGATTCATATATGAATACCTGCATAAGGTTAATAAACTGTGTTACGTTCATAATTTTTTTTCGAAAATGGTTTCTCACTTTTTAACGGCGTTGTTGCTGTGACAACTGTTGTAACGATTGTTACCTTGTAGGTGGAGAATTTCTCCATCGCGGCCAGGGGGAAGCAGCTGTTTAGCAGCGCTACTCTAAGCATTGTTAACGGCCGGAGATACGGTCTGGTTGGTCCGAATGGGTAAGTTTCCGTGATCATGGATATTAATATGTGTTTAGGGCAAAATACACATGCCAGGTCAAAATACGTTCGATTTTGCACCAGTTTCCTATTTGTGATCTTGTTATAGATTCTGTTTAAGGCTTCTCACTGTTAAAATACCGACACAAAATAGGAGTGTGCTCGAATTTTTCTGCTTCAAGTCAAAACTTAAAAAGGTTTGGATACTTGCGGGAAAACGTTCGCTGAATAATGTAAAAGAAGCAACTATTTAATGTTTATCGTTGTCAGGTAATAGTAGGATGGAATGTATTGTAGCGCATTCACTGAGATGCTCTCTGTAACATGCGTTTGATCGACACTTTACTGGTGCTTTCTTTCAGACACGGCAAGACAACGCTACTGAATCACATCGCGTCCCGGGCGCTTCAGATACCGCCTAACATAGACGTGTTGCTGTGTGAACAAGGTGAAACAGTTCCCTGGCATAAAAAGCATGTCGGTTTGCGAACTACATGAAAACAAATGAAGCTGCGTCTTAGAAACAGTCGCATCTTTGGAGCATGTTTTTTTTTTTCAACCATGCCAATTTTCCTTTTAATAAAGAAAAAGAATTCAAGTATTTTCATATGGCAAAATTTTGTTAGGGTTTTCTTGTAAACTGAAGAGCATATTTGTTGCATCACAAATGACGTCATTTCAACCCTTGGCTTGTGTTGATGTACAGAGGTGAAGGCAGACGACACGAAAGCCGTAGACGCGGTCGTGAGCGCCGACACGAAACGCCTGGCGCTGCTGGCGGAATGTGACAGGCTACAGCGCAGCGCCGAGCAGGCCAAGAGCACCAAGGAGGACGAAGAGCGCCTCAAAGAGGTCACGTGACCCTAACTCTCACCCCACGCTCCTTGCTTACCCCCCCCCCCCCCATCCTTCAGAGCTCCAGTGAGGATGAGGAGGCCCTTACTTACGCGGGTCCTACCCACATTTTACAGTCCTGGAGCTGATTGGAGGTCAGCCAACATTAAGAAAAGATCATGTATCCCTCCTTTACCCGATTCATCATTTATCCCTTCCCTCTGGACCCGGAAGCCAAACTCCAGCACTACCTGTACTCATACTTCCACCTCATCCGTAGCTGCTTGTTATTGGATCTTCCGCTCACAAATTACTTTGCTGTTTTTAGTTTGAATCAATGCAATGATATACATGGGGGCATTTTAGGACAAATTTTGTAAGAGGGCAGTTTTCTTGACTCAGTTCGATAGTGCAGTTTATTGGGGTTGCAGAAAACTAACAGGCACGTTGTTTATTCTTACGTGTTTTCATTGAAGTCGAGGCACTGGGCGATAATGTGACGTTAATTGGACAGGTGTACGAGGAGTTGAACGCCATTAAAGCGGACTCTGCTGAGCCTCGTGCCAGGCGGATATTGGCTGGTTTGGGGTTCACAAAAGAAATGCAAGAGCGGCCAACCAAGAACTTCTCTGGAGGATGGAGAATGAGAGTATCGCTTGCGCGGTAATAATATTTTATATTTAAAGTCCATTTACGGTCAAGTCACCGCTTGTTTTACAGAAAATAGTGCACGCCATGCATCTGTTCATTATGCTGAAATAACACCACTCGTATGTCACGTGTGCTGGTATGATGTAAGTTCGCAGCGGAATCATATGTCAAACGTTGTTAGCCCTTTCAATTTTATGTTAAAAAAAGCATTTAGTGCTGCTATAAAAAAGTAGAAATCGGGCACACTTACATGTAACGTGAGTACACTCCATGTACATTTCCTCTAAGATACCTTGCCTTGTTATTTTTATGTGGACGTCGCTTCATTTCAGGGCCTTATTTTTGGAGCCGACGCTGTTAATGCTTGATGAGCCAACCAACCATCTGGATCTGAACGCAGTCATCTGGTTGGACAAGTAAGTGTAGCGAAAAATCTGAAAATCGTCACTGTGTTGGGACATAGCTTAATGACTGCCTGGGTATGGATGCCCAAGGCCTTGTCGAGAAATGTTGCCCAAACGTGGCAGGTACAGTTGCAGTGAAAATCGGTCAGTGGTGACAAGTTATAAGTTTATTGTATAACAATCAGTTTACAACTGTTGTTTTTGCTGCCACAGAGATATGGTATTTTTGAAAGAAATGAAAATATTTATTTGAAAAGGAAAGTGAAACTAAGAGAATGCGGCTTTTGACTTTAATGGCATGTTTATGTGTTATTTGTTGTATTGCAGCTACCTGCAGAACTGGCGAAAAACACTTTTGATTGTCTCCCACGACCAGAACTTCCTTGACAACGTGTGTACGGATATCATCCACCTGGATCAGCTCAAGCTCTTCTACTACCGAGGGAACTATGGTAAGGCCCCGTTTCACTTCACTGAACGCGAAGCACACGACATGGGAAGTACTGCAGAGTGCTACAACTACAATCTTAGAGAGGCTGAATTGTATTAACTGTATCTTACATATGAAAACTCTTCGTTGTAATACGCTAATGTCGTGAGGGGACTGGCAGGAGTTTTTTCGGAATATTATATGCCAGTTGTTTTGTACGGTGTAAAGTAGATAAAAAAATGAAATGCCACACCATGAGACCATGTTGAAAACAATAATTTGATTTGTTCAACCACGTTCTTACGTACGATTGACTCGTATCAGGGACAGATTTGATTAGGTGAATGCCGTGACCATTTTGTCTCATGTCAAAAACTAGGAACGTTCAAGAAAATGTTGCAACAAAAGCGGCGTGATCAGATGAAACAGTGGGAGAAACAGGAGAAGAAACTGAAAGAAATGAAGATGTCGGGCAAGTCGACGAAACAAGCCGTAAGTTCCCGCCCGTGGCGAACGTCACTAAATTCTCAGCTCATGGCGAATGTCAGTAAGTTCTCAGCTCATGGCGAACGTCAGTAAGTTCTCAGCTCATGGCGAACGTCAGTAAGTTCTCAGCTCATGGCGAACGTCAGTAAGTTCTGAGCTCATGGGGAACATCAGTAAGTTCTCAGCTCATGGGGAACGTCAGTAAGTTCTCAGCTCATGGCCGACGTCAGTAAGCTCTCAGCCCAAGGCGAACGTCAAGACGTCAGTTTGTGGGCAGTTCGGGTTATTTATTAAACTGGGTCCTTAAGTTGTAGATAAAAACAAACAAAACAAAGTTTTTGTAGCATTTAGATAAAACGAGCGTCTGAATGGTTAGTTTATATACAGTTAGAATTGTAGTTAGAATTGTCACTGTATAGTTCATATATAGAACCTCTTAACCCTGATGTTAACAAACTTGTAAAACTGTGTCAAGAAAGTACTCTAATAATAACACATGAACTTTGAGCTACTTCATTTAGTAAATCCTAGCTGCCGAAGTTTTTTGATAGAGAAGGCGAAAAGAGAGTGGGGGGGGGGGGGGGGGGGGACTAAAGCGGAACTTGTGTAAGACCTTGGTGTGAAAGCTTAACTCGCAGATGCGGAAGTTTTCAGGCATAAGTGCGGTAATTTTGAGACATAAGGGCAGAAGTTATGTGGAAATTGCAGGAGAAGGCACAGAAGGAGGCGCTGACACGGAAGCAGGCGAAGAACCGCTCCAAGCAGCCCGTGTACGAGGAGGAGGACAAACCCCAGGAGCTGCTGGAGAAACCGCGGGATTACAACGTCAAGTTCACCTTCCCCAACCCGCCTCCCCTCAACCCGCCCATCTTGGGGCTCTACGGTAAAGACACAAACTATAAAGCACGTTCTCGAGTGATTTTTTTACACCAACCCCCTCTCCTCTATGGTAAAGGACTGCCCGTAAAGAAATTTACATTTATTTCATACACACACCCCCTCCCCCGACATACACCTCGGCCCATCGTCGTGTTAACGTCCAGAAAGCCGAGTGGTCTGCTCGTGAGTTTCCCAAAGAACTTGCATTTAGTTGCAATTGAAATGAGTCGAAAAGACGCAGTCCTGCTTCGGCATTGTTGTGTGTGGCAATAGTCACGTTAAAAGCGCCTAATTTCCATATAGAATATTTCTGGACTACCCTTTGATTGGCTTATCGGCGTTAATGCCGTTACAACGGTCGTCATTTAGTAAAGCTTTTTAATAGAGTAAACATTTTCGATGTCTAATCCAAATACAATTACTGCTTTTAGATGTGACGTTCGGTTATGATGGACAAAAACAACTTTTCAAAAGCATCAACTTTGGTATTGATCTGCAGTCGAGAGGTGAGAACTGCATTAAAACAATTACCAATTTTTCTGAAACCATGTCTGCATCATCTGTATTTTTAAGTAATTTTCCTAAACTAATAAACAGCAAATAACAAAAAAAAAAAAACTTAGAAGGAAAATAAATATTTGGCACTTTGAAGCTGAGCTGTTAAATGTCATGAATTCTTTTCATTCTACAGTGGCCATTGTTGGCCCCAATGGTGTGGGGAAGAGTACACTGCTGAAACTGCTAATGGGGCTCCTAGAACCTGTGAGTAACCATTTAGTTTAATTATTATCATATTTGGAGGAGGAGGTTTGGAGGGGGATCGTTGTTCACAGTTGCATTTTCTTGTATACATTGTATTGTTTTCTTGGTGATTTTTGTGACACCGTTGTGACCACGTCAGGAAGCTTCAGCGCTTTCTGTCAGTACCTGCCGTGTCGAGAGCCCCTCCCCCCTACCCCCCCCCCCCCCCCCCCCCCCTCATTACCTTGTACTTCTCGTGCGTCCGTAGTTTCCCTATACTTCCTATATATGCTTTCCGCTGTGGTAGTTTTGACATTATTCAGAAAGCACGAGGAATGTATAAAATGTTAAAAAAGGGGCAGGGCGACAGGGGGTTCTCCACCGATCCCGCAACACCCACCCCCACCCCAACCACCCCCGCACCAAAAAAAAAGTCATACCAGTGTGAGACACTCGTGACGTCGTTTTTTTTTCATAGATCATGGGCGAGATGAGGAAGAACCACAGGCTTCGCATAGGCCGATACGACCAGCATTCCGGGGACCAGCTCAATCTCTTGGAATCTCCCGTGGAATATCTCAAAGTAAGATATTGTCAAAACAGCGGGGTGTTTTGCCATTCACCGGGCATTGGTTGCGGTTCAGCGCGTGTCCTTTGTATCGAACTTTCTATCGAACGGGCAGGGGCTGACGTGGTGATAAGTGGTGTTTAGGTCGACATTACACAAGGAGACCTTCCCTGTTCAGTCAAATCTACAGCTGTGTCGGGGCGAAGCGAAACTATTGATTGATCCAGCGTCCGCCTGCGAGCATGCCGCCATCTGCCGTCCTCGTCCGCCGGAACCGCAGAGGTCGGAGACAGGACGCCTGGTTTCCGCTGCACAATTCTGTAGCGGCCCAGCAGCAGTTTCTGTCTTGTTTCTGCCCACACTTGATCCCTAAATTTTAGAGAGTTGTTTCAACCAATTACATGCCAAGGAAAATTTCGCAGTCTTATTTAGACAGTGGACTTGCCATACAGCGTACACCCTGGACCGTTTTAAACCAAAATAAGTTTTTAAATTTTCTTCTCTTCATAAGCTACTGATGATGGCGAATATATGTATTTTTTTTTTCAATTCCAGAACAAATATAATATGGATTATCAGGACAGTCGTAAAATGCTGGGACGGTTCGGTTTATCGAGTCACGCACACACAATACAAATAAAGGACCTGTCTGGAGGACAGAAGTCTCGTGTGGCGTTTGCCGACCTCGCCTGCAGCAAACCGGATGTGCTCATATTGGTAACGTGTTAGACTTGTAAATAACTACGGCCGTGATTAGCACACAGAGTTTGTGCTGTCAGAGCGTGGCCGAAACTCATGATGCGAAATAAAATGCCAATTAAAAACCCGATACTTCACTACATGCCTCCCTCCCAAAGACTCTCGATCCAGAACACTGCCATCCCCAACTCAAAATCTCCCTCCATGCATGTAAACGAAACCTTTAAAAAACCGTAATTTTTTCCACTCTTTATTTAGGTCCAAAAAAACTTTATTTTTGTTGAAAGGTAAAACCCCCAAGATTTTCTGCATGTCAAAGCAAATAAGAGAAAGAAGCTTATTCTTTACTCCAGATGTTATTATAATTTGTTCTGTATTGTAGAATAAATGAAACTTCAAATGAAATTGCTCTCTTTATTGTCAGTTGAAAGTTGCTATCGTTGAATCTCGTTAAATGGACATAGATCTTGTGTCTGACTGTAATGTGTTTTGATTCTATTAAATGTTCCTCCTTATGCTGTAATCACATCTTTTAAAAACCTTTAAAAACCTTTCTATTTGTTGTTAAAAGCCTTAAGGGACCTTCTTTTTTTTGAAATGCACTTTTTAAAAAAACCTTTATTTTGCTCTCTTCCAAATGTAGGTCGCCCAGATTGAAAAAGTTTGTCACCATATTGCCTTTCTAAGTTTATGTCAAAAATTAATCATGTAGTTCTCATGTAGTATATTATAACCCTGTCCGTATTAGGCTTTACTTTTGTTGTAGTTGTTGTTTTTGTTTTTTTTTTTTTTGCGCGCGTATCGGTTGTATGGTGTTTAATGAAGCCCTCTGTTTTTTTTTTGGCACAGGATGAACCTACAAACAACCTTGACATTGAGTCGATAGATGCCCTCGCTGAAGCGATCAATGAGTACGAAGGAGGTGTGTTCAATGATCACTTATTGTTATATTCAAGTTATAATGGAAACTGAAAATACTTAAACCTTTAAAAAACTAGATATAAAGTTTACCATTTGATGCTCAAATAGTTTGGCAAACAAATATAATAATAATAATAATAATAACAATAACAATAATAATAAAGTGCTAATTTAGACAAGAGTCGATGCTAATTCTATGATGCGCATGCGCACAGGTGTCGTCATCGTGTCGCACGACGAGCGCCTTCTGCGGGACACCGAGTGCTCGCTCTGGATCGTGGAGAACCAGAATGTCGAGCAGGTCGATGGCGACTTCGACGACTACCGACAGGAAATCCTAGACGCCCTAGGCGAGGAGGTGATGGCGGCAAAACCCGGTCAATAGTGACTACTAAAAAAAAGTCATAGTAGATTTAGGAAAGTATTTTTTTTTAATTGGGTGGCATTGGCGAAGTCAAGTTTTAGCCGCAAACAAGATGGCGGCCAATTTGAACACGCGGATTTTTTCATTACCCCATCGATATAAAAACCTTAAAATCAGCACGTAAGTGAATACTTGGCGATATTTTGAAATGGCCCTCCGCCATATTTAATGTGTCAGTGCATTCTAAATATTGCATTTAGATTTATTTCAGTTCGTAAAAAACTGGGGGGGGGGGGGTGGTTGGTGAAGAGCTCTAAGAAATGTCGTGTTTGGAAAGTACAATATATGTGCTTAGTAATTGTAACACTTTAATCGGTGTTCATGTGATCAAGAACTGAATAAATTAAATCACTCCACATTATCAGTGTTGACGCGTACATAAATAATGTGATAAATTGGAAAGCAACGCGAATTGGAGTGCTTTTGAAGCTGAGTTGAATAAACGATGCAAACAGAACGTAATTAATGGAGAACAAATACAACCTTGTTTCTCATCCCCCGGTCAGGTCACTGAAATCCTAAAAAAGAAACGAAAGAAGCGACCCAGCCGGCTGTAAAAAGAAGCGAGTGAAAAAAATGGAATGACCGGCTGGCTGTACAAAATTTAAAAGTTGAAAAAAGATTTACTCGCCTATGTTAATTTTTTTTTTTTTTTTTTTTTGAAAATTGATGAGAAACAAGACTGTTTTTCTTCTTGGCCTTAACACTTATCTACTTTGTATAACCCCTGTCGTCTGGTTTGAAAAAGATGTTACTAACTCATCACTGGTGAAGCGGGGTGTCGTTGTCATGATTTAATATGTTTTTCTCACAAAGTTCAAAAGGCAGAAAGAGGGTGCTATTAGAACTTGCGCAGGGACTGGTCATTTTTTTTGTAAAACGGAAAAATTCTTGTTTCTGCTGCATTTTAGTGGCTGTTTTGTTAACACACGAGAGAATTATGTATTGCCGGAAATATAATGTCAGAGATTGGGGTCAAGTAACCACTTATTTATTTATCTATGGTGAACAATAAATGATTTACTCCGCGTCTGTGAATGTTTTATTTCTGCCTTCTATTAGGTGTATAAATAAAGAAATTGACATGCTTTTTAGTGGACGGATGATAAGGGTGGGGCAGCCGCTGAAACCAAAGCAACAATAATGTAACGGAATTTTACAATTTTTAACATCGATTCTGTAGGGGTATTTCTTGTTGATTAACAGAAAAAAAACGTTAGGATGCCTTTACTTAGCACTATTACATGTGCCACCCTTCCCCCACCTCACCCCACACACTCACTTGAACGTGCCTTTAACATTGCATCAATCTTAATCTTGTCTTAGAATAAACCATTTCTAGGAAAAAAACTGCGCTTTGTAAAAATGTTGTTCATTTTGAATTTTAACATTTATTTGCTTCGAAGTGGTTCAAGTAAAATGTAACTGCAAGTTTCAGATACGTCACATCGACGCTCATACCTCGATTGCACCCACTTATTGACGTCATACCGTGGTAGTAATTGCCCAACGAATAGGCTAAATTCTTATAACAGAGATTCGGCCCCGGACCATCGGCACATAAGATTTCTACAACATATATACCGGGATGACTGAAAACAATATTTGACAGACCTGCCCCGTGTGGTGCCACCACCATAACGGCGCTGTGAAACTGGGCCAAAGTTCTTGGCAAAGAAGGTACTGGATTATCTGGATAGATAACGAATTCTAAACCATGGGCTTCCGCGAGCCGCTTCATTTCTCTCGAAACATGCATGAAGTTGCGAATAGATCTTTTTCTCGTTCGTTTAATTAATATAAAAGTTTTTCTCTTTTTGGACGTTGACGATAAAACGTGACTTTGGGTGTAGATTCTGGCGATGATCGACAAGAGCTGAGTATGAGGTTGCAGAGCCTTACCGCAGCCGCCCCCTTGTGGTAAATACAAAATACTTGCGCATACCTCCCCAGTGATCAGTCTGGAGCTATCCAGACCCAAGATTTTGAAATAGTTATCAACGAAGGCTGTTCTGCTTGCAACATGTATTTTAATATGTTTGTGTTTTTGTAAAAATGCCAAATGTGGCAATAGCCGAGGTAAGTCCTCAATACTAAAGTGGAAAAATCCGATCCCCCAAAATTGAGTTATTACAAATACTTCATCTAAACAATTTAATATTTCGTTAGAAGTCTCATTCTTTTGAGCAAGATAGTTTTTAGCTTTTATTACCGCGTTTTTAGAAAAATATGCGCGGTTTCGCATGCGACAAGCGCGCGGAATTATATCGAAGTCTTGTGTCCTCATTTCACCACGGTTCGTTACCCACGCGTGACGTATGACGTGAACAAACACGTCACGTCTGGAGCCGTCTGCCTTGTATTCTAGCGGTAACGTCACAACTGATCTCGCAATGTCATTGTGCGTGGAGCAGCTCGCTTGGTGTTCTGATTTCACACGGTCGCAAACTTGAGGCGACACTGACCATGTGTGATATTTATCCACAAGTGTATCTTGACCTTCGATACTGACAGCACCATTTCTACTGTACCAACGGGGCCAGATCAACGACACAGTTTTGACATTTGCTCTACTAAGCCTGTCTGTGAAAGCTGAATCTGTGTCAGTGATAACGTGTTGATTACTGGACAACAGCAAGCTGTAGCCATGTCGTTTGGTGTAGATTTCAGTTCCGTTGTTGTCTGTTCTAGTTTCAGCGGCAATCCTTTCGAGAACACCATTGTACGCATTCAATACTTCACCGATAGAATCTGTTAACCCAGATACTTGCAAAACAATTTCATTTTTCGAAAATCTCTTTTCAGTAAGGTTCAATGATACACTATGTCGAATACTATTGTTTATAATGCTTTGACTGTTTCGTAATTCTGAACAGGCAATTGAATCATTTGGGAATTTCAAACTGCTAGGAAAGATTTGAGAAGAATATCGTAGGTATCCACGTTCAAAGAATATTAGAACAATGCATAGAATTAATGACAAAAGCAACAACACTTTCAAGTATACCTTTGATTTCAAAGCGTCAGTTCTCATTGTTCTTAATTTTCATGCAATTTTTACCTGTGAATTTATCTCTTGATACAAAGCCTAGGATCAAAATCCAATTGGTAAGTTTAATAAACTAACACACACTTCCCTTATCTATGCATTAGTGTCATCTACACACCAATGTTATCTTCACACTGATATGCCACAATCTAACCTCGTATCATGAGGTCATTAGGATACTCTATTAACAATTGTAAAGAACTACTTCTCGCTGTTGTTTTTCAGTCTTAAAAAGCCCTTTCCCAGAGCGTTCTGCAAATTTTGTTGCTCTTCTCGGTCAAAAAAAAAAAAAAAAAAAAAACGCATAAATTTACGGGCCGTCACAGTAACAAGACACGCAAAAACTACTGTGCTTTTTTCCAAAAATCAATGGGAAGTTAGCAGAAATTTTAATTCTGTAATTGAATATTTTCTCAACATTGATTTTATTCCCACATACGCTTGTGTTCATTCCGACAACGACGTCATAAATAAACAAGAAGCAAAGGTGCCGCCGAGTGTACATGCAAAATGTGTAAATTGCAATAATAATAATAATAATAATAATAATAATAATAATAATAATAATAATAATAATAATAATAATAATGATGATGATGATGATGATGATGATGATGATGATGATGATGATGATGATGATGATGATGATGATAATAATAATAATAATAATAAAAAGAAGAAGAAGAAGCAGAAGAAGAAGAACAACAACACCGATGCATCATTGTTGATCGAATCCAACACCTCAAAGCCCCGCCCATACGCAGTTTATATATTTTCACTTAAGTTTGAAAAGACTCGGCTTTATAATTTCTCAGAACTGGTCTGAACAAACACCTACTAGCTTCTGAGAATTTTTCTGAAATATGCATACTGCTATTGTGTACCGTTGTGAAAGGCTCGGACTTATATTTATTTATTTATTTATTAAACCCACTAATACGGTGAACATAAAATACAATAAAATGGCAGCGTACACAACATAAAATGGTAAAAGTTCCACTGTGATAATTATCGCATTATAGTGTCAGAGGACTTGTCTGGAAAGAGTCGAATCTCGATGCAAAATGTAGAATTCTTTATTAATTTTTTCAAAAGTGTCCATGTGCCAGTCTTTTGCTGATTACAAAATAATGCATCTGCAACATGTACAATTTTACTGCGTGATGTTTCAAAAGGCTAGGCCTTGCAGGTTGTGAGAACTTCTTCGGAGAAAAAGTGTTTAAATGCAAAGTGTATACTCGCAATCTCCTTGAATTCGCTTTGGCCAATGACAAGCTTAAATCTGTTTAAATGTTTTAACTATGTTCTATTAAACATTAAATTCTACAAAATGTTATTTTATTGGCAAAATGGAAACTGGCAAAATGGTAGGGGCGTGTTGGCAAAATGGAAATTGGCAAAGTGGTCGTTGGAAAAGTAACCGTTGGCAAACTGGTATGTACACCAAATTACCGTTTGAACAGAGCTCTTCTTAAAGCGGTTTGGCTCAACCAAACCTGTTTAAACCGCCATACGAACAAAGAAAATTCGGCCTAACTAAACCTAGTTACATTTGGTTGGATCAGCCAAATCTGATACCTAACAATACTTTTTAAAAGTTGTGTTACTCAGCTCAATCCCTAATTGTCAGAGCATACTCACTCTGTTGCAAATTACCAGTTGCACTTTCTATCTCCCTCATTGCACCCATCCCTCCCTTAATTACTGTTCATGTAAATCAACCGTTATAGAACGAGCCCCGACCGAACATATCGATCCCCAATCATTCATTGACTCAAAACCAACCGTATTGCTTTTCGCAATAAGTGTTACGCATAATAAGTACCCTAACAAACTTTAGGTTTTTATGCATGTGCGCTGTTGGCTTTATATTAACGCTTTAAAAATTAGTGAGCATGGTTGGTATTAGGGATGTGACGGTACGGCATTCCCACGATTCGTTTCGGTTCAGCTTTTTTTGGTATGAGTTTTGCAAAAATTGTTTAAATTGTGCCGAAACAGTATGATATTTGTATTTAGCTATGCTAAAATTTTTCCCACCATTTGTAGATGAGAAACAAGTAATTTGCGTGTCGATACACTCACCCGTTTAAAATATTTTAAAAGTCACAGAAACTACAATTAAGCATAAATATCGCAAATAACAGTTAATATACGTATGATTTCATATCACTGAACTTACAGTTATAATATATCCTATAACAATCATTACAGTTTTGCCCTAACTTAAGTTTAAGTATATCACATAGCAGTCATTACAGTTTTGTTGTAACTTAAGAAAATTTAGAGTTTTATTAATTATAACGCCATAAACAAAACGTTTTCACAGATATTATAAGGAGCTTTAAATCTCGAATTACACTTAGGAATCAAAATATTGCTGCCGCTAAAAGAATAGTTCACAATAAAATGTCAAGTGATAACTTGACATATTTGCATATCTTTCGTTAAAAAGACAAACTTGCCAACATGCTGAAGTTTTATAAATGAGCGCGAAGCAGTACATTATTTCATAACTGCATACTCTTTTGGTTTTTTAACCGAACGGAACCGAAACGGCAGATTTCAAGTTAGGGTACGAACCGATACACCCCTACTCTGTATAGATACATATATCGATTATGGCACAAAAAATCAAGTCCAGGGATCATATGACGCGGATTCTTGAGATTTTATGTGATCATAGAAGTTTAAGAGTTACAGCATACTTTATCTCTCGGTGTCAAGGGCCATTCATCACTAAAAAAGTTAATTTCTGACAGATGTTTGAAACTATGACGTCAGTCATTTGAAAGATGTTATGTCTACAAAGACAACATTTCGAATTGCCTATATCGCCACCGATAGGAAAGGAAACACACTCTTATATTGAGAAAAGTCATTATTTAACACGACAAAGGTTTTATCACGAGTGGGTTTCCCTGTTTAAGCCTAACGACATTTAGCCGAGCGACGTTTAGCCGAGCAACGTTTAGCCGAACGACATTAAGCCGAGCGACATTAACAGAAATTGACATCTACGACATTCAGTCGAAGTTTATACTTGTGGGTGATAACTTTTTAACTGATTCTATAAGTCGGAAAAGAGAAAAACAATAATTGGTAATTGCGGTGATTGTTATATTTATCAAATAAAAAGTTCAACAGTTCAGCCATGAATCACCCGAATACCTCCCAATTAATTATTTAATCACCTTTGACTTCAAAGATTATTGATCCATTAAGGGTTAAGGTGATCAATTGTGGAAGATGGCATTGAAAAGCTGTGCAATTGCAATATTCATTTGGCAATCGGCAGATGCAATAAATAAAAGACGTTTAAATTGTACAAAACTTCACTGTTCGCATCAGAATCGAACGAGCTGGTATTATGAACCTATTAAATTACTACTATCGTTGAATTGCAATTGCGTAAATTCCCTTAAGGAGTCGTAGAAAACTACGCATTTCAGATCGGATAAATCGGTTCACCTTTGCCGATGACCAGATTCAGTGTCTATAACAAATAGTTCGGTTTTTTACTATTTCCGAATAGAAATTAAAAAAAAAAAATAAATGAACCAAAGAAAATCAAAGAATATCAGTATGTGAAAAAAAAATCGATTGCATAGATGTAGAAGCGAGAAACCAGATATTTTTGTTAAACTATTCCGGAATACACTGCCGATAAATGAAATAGCACAGAAGGTGAATTGTTTTCATTATTTCATCATTTTAGGTTGCAGACTACATAAACAAATAAATTTTTAAAAATTGCGATAGGTTATTCAACACTAAACTACCGACATTTTAACAAAACACTACAATAACAATTCAGTTTTCCAATATTTTTATTTTCCTTTCCTAAGATCAGAATTTACATTGTTTAACTTATTTTCATCCTTTGGTGTAAAAAATGAAGCATTATTGATTTATTTGGCATTCGATTTATTGGTCGGCTTCCGGAATAGCCTGCCAAAAACTATATGGTTTCTTTTGCTTCAGAATTCTTATTTTAAATAATAATAATAATATATATTAGTATAAAGTCCACATTTCTCTCATTTTCAACGCCTGGCATGCGAATTGTTCTTTCAATCTATATGGGCGCTTCATTGCTTTAAGCTATCCACACATTGGTAACCAAGTACCACGCGACTATTTCAAGTCAATGGCTTGCCTATTTACAATCTAATTTGCACGTATGCATGCAAGTCTCAACTCAGTCAAAAGTTGGCGAATCGCCGAAATAAAAATGACACAATTTGACTCAGGCACACAGGAAGCGCCAACGTTAAAAATTTCAGAGAATACAAAAATTATAAAGAAAATATATGTTTGCGAAAATTTGTCAAAATTTGCGGATTCATTAAATTGGCAAAAATCAAAATTCCGCTCTAGAACTTGTGAACCCTGCCACAGACAACCTTCATGCAAAATTCCAGGCAAATTTAACACAATTTGTTGAATGAGACACCTTTTTTTCATAAAGGTGGTTGATAGATTCGCCAAAATGGGGAAAGTGGGCGAATTACGAAAATAAAACAATGTCCATTTGTCACCCAAATGGGGCATATCTCAAGAAATTTCACTGCGATCCGAGGAAAACTGAAAGAAGCAATAAAAAACCAACAATTTACAGACGGGCGGACGACAGGAGTCCCACGCAATTGGTATATGTGTCATCAACAGCCAACTGGGCTAAAAACAACACGGTGGGGCCACAGCAGACGCGAAAATGTCATGTTATTTGCCATATTTTATTTTCAGATGTAAAACAGTCCACATCAACTACTGACAGAATTCGATGTTAAGCAAACGGGTGTTAATATGCCTCGTTCATTTAGCAATACAAAAAGGCAAAGAAAATTGTACCAAAGCACGTTTATTTTTATGCATTTTGCTCTGCGGTACGTGACCTTTAATTAGCAGTAACTAAGACGTATTCTGTATCCAATCTACCACCTCCCGCTACCAGAGTCCCACCACCGCGTACACAGAGGTGCATTAGCCTCCACCAGGGGGTGCAGACATCAACACTAGTAGCTTAACTCGCACAAGAAATATAACTTTCTATTCGCAGGGAGCTCAGGACACATTTCTCGTCACTTTATTCGAGTTGCAAATAGCCTTGAACTTCCGGCGGATGTTGCATACTTAATTCTTGTTTCGACAATTCCCCAAACAGAAGCATTCTCAGCCATGATAATGACCATCAGTCACCGTACTGCGGATTATAGCAATTTTTATCACAAATCGCTTATTCTGCCTGCTTTTACGCTGAAATAACCCAGGTACGAAAATTCTCTAAATACAAGAGTGCTCTGTCGCCTAGCAACCGGTTTCAAGTTTCCACCAGTATCCTATTTTCATCAGCTATACTAAAAATCTTCACGATAAGCGTGACAATGATTCACTAAACAACGGCTTTCAACCCCCTATAATACTGTTGTTAATGCCAATACTTATATCCTAAAAACATTAGCGGCAAACAGTTAACAAAGAAGGAAGTCATAATAAATTGAGATCCATTAAGCTGATCCGGACTCGCATCCTCTGTTGACGATGAGTTAAAAGCCGAATCAAAACTTCGAAAGCCCCTGGATACACAAAAAAATGATCCAGGGAAAGCAATGCAATCTAAAATACACACTTGTACGTCACCCTAATGATCCGATACTGTTAAAACGACCACTGATCCTGTCGAACAATTGAGGTACGTAACGCGGTGTGTGGGTTGCATGCAAAAAAAAAAAAAAAAAAAAAAAAATCGTCAAAAAAGGGATACAATTCTTGCACAAGGAGTGTATAGGAATTCTTTCAACAAAACCTCTTGATTGAGTTAATGGCAATAATATAAACTTAAAAGCACCAAAGCACCGGGTTGCCATGGAAAGCTCGGTAAATTGTTTGTAACGTCACAGATCTCTGCTCTCTTTTTTTTTCTCAATTTTGTTCTTCTACATGTCATGTGGAGAACACGTGAAAGTCACGCGCACCCCTGGCGCGCAATGTCCCAGCTCACAAGCCGTTCACGTGCTCACGGATGACGTCACACACTATCCCTGCACGCTCCAAGAGGACATCTGGCGGGTAGTGGCTGAATGAGATGCGCACGCAGTTCGTGTAGTTGCCCATGGCAGAACACCTGCAAAATGGCCGCAATAATTTCCAAATCTTGGCACAGGTATACCACACTTATTACATTTGCGTCATTTTAAGCATAACATTTTAACTATTTGGAAGGATTTTTACCTCCACAGATAAACACTGTTGTTGGAAAAATTACCGATTTTAATGAATTTATCATTTTAGCCTCTCACTTAAAATAGTGTTTCGCCTCCTGCCCAATCAGTTCATCATAAACCAGAAGACATACATAACTTACATTTCGCCCTGCAGTACTTTTATTTTGTGCTTCTCTAGCAACTGCTTGGCCACAGCGGCCCCGGAAGCCTTCTCTGGCATCGTCAGCCAAATGAAGTAGCCTCCCTGTACCAACGTCACACCACATCAATCAATACTCGGCAAAAACGACACGCGATTTCGAGAAGCTAGAACTTAACCAAGATTGCTGACGTTAGCAGGAGCATTTTCAATAAGAAATTAAATAAAAAATAACACTTTGTACAGTGGTATAGATAATTTAAGATAATATAAACATGAAACTAATTTCTAACTCTTGCAAGTTTATTTCTGGTTGCGTTGTTAAGATGAAGTCTGTCCCATCCAGCACATAGCCGCTGTAAGTGTTTAGTACAACTAGTCTCTCTGGGGTGGGAGGGAAGGAGGAGGCGAGTAGGGGGAAGGGGGGGGGTCGCTGGTGAGGGTGTCATGCCATTACGTAATGCTCAGTGTTGATGGAAGGACACCGGAGAGGCGGCGTTAGTTCTTCCCGCTGTAAGTGTTCAGTATAACTAATCTTTCTGGGGGGGGGGGGGGGGGAGGGGTGGAGGACACCGGAGGGGCGGCGTTAGTTCTTCCCGCTGTAAGTGTTCAGTATAACTAATCTTTCTGTGGGGAGGGGAGGGGGGGGGTGGAGGACACCGGAGAGGCCGCGTTAGTTCTTCCCGCTGTAAGTGTTCAGTATAACTAATCTTTCTGGGGGGGGGGGGGGGGGAGGACACCGGAGAGGCCGCGTTAGTTCTTCCCGCTGTAAGTGTTCAGTATAACTAATCTTTCTGTGGGGAGGGGGGGGGGGGGGTGGAGGACACCGGAGAGGCCGCGTTAGTTCTTCCCGCTGTAAGTGTTCAGTATAACTAATCTTTCTGGGGGGAGGGGTGGGGGGCGGTGGAGGACACCGGAGAGGCCGCGTTAGTTCCCGAGCACATAACGTGCGAATGCGTAACCTTTGGTTCATTAAAAGTGCAAGATGGCGGCAACTTTTCCCGCAGAATCTCGCACAAAGCAGCAACCGTGTCCTGGAAATAGGACGGAAAATAACAGAATGTTAACCATGGCAGCATACGCTAGCGGTTTTTCACATCTCGGCGGTTAGCCCTACTCTCTCAGTGATGGCTCAATGGATTACAAACATTTTGGAAACCGATTCTTGGCCGGGCACCATCCTGTCACACAGAACTGTCGCTTCAAATTACATGCCAGTCAAACAGCCCCGCTTAAGACTTGAGTTCAAAAAAGGAATAATGGGATTTTTTTCCGTTGAATGGACCACTTTCCGACCCATGAGTACTTCGAAATGCTACTTCAATTTACTGATAATTAAGTAATGTCGTAATGCTTTTTCTTATATCGCTTGGCTTTGGGACCGAGTTATTTGGCATCAATATACAGTTTATTTAACGACACGATCAATCCATTGCCCTTTTTATCGTGTTTTTAATGGTTTGTGACTTCAATGACTAGAATAGACAATTATTAAAAATTTTATTAATGAAATAAATATAATAAATATAAAATAAAACAGCATATATATCAAAGCGCAAAAGCTAAATATAAATTCTAGAAATATTGATACAGGTTGAAAGAAAACTGTGTTCACTAACTAGAGTTTGGGAACTTAAGGGAACTTGTTTGTTTTTATTTACAATGATACCTTATACTCTATGTTTAGAGCCTTGAGGTAGGTTTGCTCCTCTCCCAGCTCCAGGGCACTGGCAACGATTTCCGATGTGAATTGATTGGCTGAGCCCGCACTCCACATGATATTGCTGTAAAACGTGTTTCAACTCTAAATTCGGTCCAAACGTTTGTTGCCTAACAGCCAACCTCTACGACGATTCCGTCCGTTGTTATAATACCTTTTTACTCCGCGGACCCACTAGGGTTTCCGCGAAAATAGTACTCATAAAAGACAGGGACTACTTTTTAAAATATTCATCCGCTCTGTGTTTAAACATAAAAGTCAGATTTCCTAGAGAGCATCTGCTTTATAACGACGGGTCCAAACAAATTCCATTTCTGAGTCAGTTTTATTCAACAGTTGTTCCCTGTTACCTGTTATTCAAGCTCCACGTATGTAATTGCTTCAGTCCAAGTAAAACAAATGTTAGAAGAGATGTGCATAAACATACTAACTTGCCCTTCAGCAGGTCAGTTATTCTTGGCCCTGACTCGATCCATCCCAGTCTTAATCCGGGCGCCATGATCTTGGAGAAGGTGCCGTTGGAGAGAACGTTGCCACCCTTGTAATCCGGATCTGACCTGCCATATGATTAGTGACGCCAGTTGCAAACATTTTTGAGTAGGTATGTATTCGTCATTTAAAGCATAAACGTAACTATAATGAGTCCGACACAGTTAATTCTAAAATGAAGGAAATGTAGTTTATACTTTTAAACCTACTGCCTGTGTTAGAACAGGCTTATTTGCCATGCAAACAATTATTAATCAATCGGTTTACAAGCTGATGAAGCAGTTTGTTATCCAGGTACCAAACACCCGACTTTTCAGTGTGCACACACCGAAATGTCGGCCGCCTCCGTCACTGATAAAGCATAAAAATAGCGGAGGACAGCGTACATAGTTCATACACGCCAGCCATTGCCAACGCGCTTAAACTGCTATACAGAGCATGGAAACCAGCTGGTAAAAACACAACGTTTTAAAACGACACATTAAAAAACTCATTGACAAAAAAATCGGAAGTTCTGAACTACGAAACTCAAGCTTGGAGGGGCGTGAGCTCCAATTTTATGCCCCGCCGTTCTTGCACGCATCTTTTTAGCGACATGAGAAAGAACGATCACGGAAGCACGCAATAAATTTAAAAGTCATGCGTCCCAAGGCTTCCGATCAAGACTTTAAAAATCCAGCCTAGGAGAGAATAATAAAACTAGGGCTGTCAGAGAGCAGCAGGATCCCCCGTGAAACTCACTCTCAACTATGAAAGAATAATAGCTCTTACACGATTCCTTAATAGAGATATATACGGGTCATCGTTACTGAGCACCATCTGATACATACGGGTCATCGTTACTGAGCACCATCTGATACATACGGGTCATCGTTACTGAGCACCATCTGATACATACGGGTCATCGTTACTGAGCACCATCTGATACATACGGGTCATCGTTACTGAGCACCATCTGATACACACGGGTCATCGTTACTGAGCACCATCTGATACGTAAGGGTCATCGTTACTGAGCACCATCTGATACATACGGGTCATCGTTACTGAGCACCATCTGATACATACGGGTCATCGTTACTGAGTACCATCTGATACATACGGGTCATCGTTACTGAGCACCATCTGATACATACGGGTCATCGTTACTGAGCACCATCTGATACATACGGGTCGTCGTAACTAAAGAGTCGAGGTGGAGCACGGCTCTTGTCATCAAAGTGTAGCAGGTTGTATACGTCATCACAAAAGATCAAGGCGTCATATTTGCGTGCTAAGTTCACCAAGGCCTTTGACCTCTCTGAAAAACAACAAGACACGAGTTACATACATTATTCTTGCTGTGTAGTGTGTGGGCTTTGTCTGGTAGTAATCTTCGGATCAAGGAGGAACCGTCTGTGGCTCAAGCAAACAATAAAGCCCTCGTCATGTCCCTAAATCCTTGTACAGAAACTGACAATAATGAACCGCTTCAAAATCTTAGCAAGTTGGAAGGAATTGGGGGGGGGGGGGAGGGTGTTTATAGATGAACTCACCAGGGGACAAGCAGTGTCCTTTAGGGTTGTGATAAGTCGGTATGAGATAGATCATGGAAGCAAACGGTCTTTTCTCGGTCACTTCTCGCTCACTTCTTTTACTTTGCATTTCTTCTTGGTGCTTCTGTAAAAACTTTTCCATGACCTGTGGATCAATCCCGCCTTCATCTGTGGGTACTGAAACAGAAAATTGTTACTTCAAAATTATACAACTGGTGGATTTGAAAAGCAGAAAGCAGACAAGAGTCATTATCTGGTGGTCTTATTTATTTTTTTTTATTAAAGAAGCCGTTTCGGTTACAGATAACATGGCCTCCTGGCTATCAAGCCCCCCCCCCCACCTCCTGAAAATTGGCTCGAATTCGCTGGACTTTAGGCCTGGAGCCTCGCTAAACCCAAGAAAATGGCAGTGATCTTGTATAATTTACTGATTCCTCTTTTTTTTGTTACGACTTTACATACACTTCTTTTAGTTCCGCGAAAAAAGTAGTAGTATTTTATAGCTTGCATTGGAAAGCATTAAAAGTTTATTTTTATTCCAATAACATTGATTTATTCAACTTAAATATTTTTAACAGCCCAACAAATACGCGACCCCTTTGTATTTCCGCGGGACTCATGATTTCAGAGACTGGAATCCCGACCTAAAAAAAGCGACCATGATAACCTGCAGACATCACGTGTCTGCTCTTCTGTTAGCATGTATCCCCAAACACTTTGGTGCAAAATTGTAGAACGCACCGAAAAACCCTGAGATCTCCAAGAATGATCGATCTAATAATCGATTTTAGATAATTTTTATAACGATTAATCACTTTTAGTTGTTTAATCGATGCCGACCACCAGTGGGCACTGATAAAAACACAAAAATACAACATACCAGGGCATTTCTTATGTTTGTTATGACTAAAAAATGTGAAACACACAAGACATACCATTTAACTAATTACACAATCCACAAAATTCAAAAGTTTCCTGGTTCAGAAGTCTCATAGTTTTGCCAGCAGCAGTGCTTTGGGCCGCAATACTGTCAGTTTGACTTTTTTCTCGATTACCTCGGGTTATTATTTAAATTCGAGGAGTTTTCGTGTCTGAGGAAATGGTCTCGCTAACTTGAACAAAATTCTTTTCGGCGGAAACTAATCAGCAAACACTGTCATTCTCGACGACTCCGTGAGAACTAGAGGATTCTTATCAGTCGTTCACAGCCCAGTTCTCCACTTGTTACTAACAGCAGAATTGGCATGGCCGACGTTGCATCAGCGCATCAATGCATACTTTAATTTCTTCAAACCCCCTACCCTCCACCCCCCCCCCCCATCCGCGCCACCTCAAGAACGCAGCATGTCCCTACTCTTGTCCCCTCTATAAATCATACAAAGACTTGACACAGCAAAGCGCACAGCATCGCTATCCCGGTAACAGTCACCGGCCACGACGTTCATGGCCAGTTCCCCTTTCAATATGTTGATTGCAATGAAGTACGTCGGGTCTTCCACAAACACTGTGTCTTTGTTTTGAAACAGCACTGATCCGACGAGGTGTAAGCCGTGGGTGGCCCCCGCTGTCACCACGAGACTCTCACTGTCAATCAAAAAAAAAAAAAAAAGCAGTTCATTCAATGATCAAACAGTCGCCAAGAGTAGTTATCAATCAAAACCCAATCCATGAGAGAAACAGCAAGTGTATTTACACTTTAACGTTTAATGCCCGACCTGATCTACTGTATGTTTACACCATCAGCAACTCCAAACAGCCAAGGCTAATATTCGAGAGAAAACCCAAGGACAAATAACACTTAGCAGAGCGGAATTTTGTTGTCATTTAGTCCAATTTTCATAGGACAAGATTTCGACAATTTCAACCAGTCACGCGGATGTTACTCAAGCCGGTACCCGCGTCACATCGTGTCAGTGACAGCTACATGTACAAGGTATGTGAAAACCACAGCAAAAGGGCTCATCTACTAGACAAAAATAAAGACAGTGCACAAAAGCAGAGTTAAACAATCGAAGAGAGCACAGTTCCCATCCGAATGGGATTCTGATTATGGAGGGCCACAAGGGCTTGTAAACTAAAGTTGAGAAATTACATGACTTGGGTATTATCGGTTATTTCAGCAGATAAATTTACAATTTTGAATTTGCGGATGAAAATGCCAGATGGCGACTGGTAGCCATTTTGTTTCTTATTCTATTCAACTGAAAACCGGTTCCAAGCGTTGGATTTTCTGATGGTCAACCTGTGTCTAAATTTTAACGGCGTTTCTCGTGTTTCAAAGAAATTGTGCGAGAAATTCAAGATGACAGCTGGTGGTCGTTTTGAATTTAGTGATCGGAACTAAAATCAACCACGAGCACGCTTTTGCAATGATTAAGCAATGCCTATCTGGTGGTGACTAGTCAGGCAGTTTTTATTTTATGTCGTGTTTGAAAGAAATCATGGAAAATACAAAATGGCGGCTAGTAGCCATACAGAATTTACTGATCCATCCCCCCAAAAAATCGGATCGTCATTTTGAACTGGTTAAGCCCTTTCTAAAATCTGGTAATGATTGGTAAAGTAGATGTTGTTTTACTGTGTGAACAATAATTTGTGGGTAAAAAAACTCAGGGTTGTGCCTCTCAGCCATTGTGATTTCCTATATTCAACTGAAAACCACTCCCGAGCGTGTAATTTTCTGATGGCCAACTTATAACTAACGTATGATGACATTCCGTGAAGTTCTCGTGTTTCTAGAAAATTGTGGGAAAAAGTCAAGATGGCGGCTGGCGGCCATTTTGAAGTTAGTGATCAACCCTGAGTGTGCTTTTGTAATGGTTAAATCGTGTCTGAAATTTGGTGATGATCAGTCAAGTAGTTTTTAATTTGTCTCGAGATAACAATAATTTGCGGATGAAAATCCAAGATGGCAGCTGGAGGCCATTTTAAGTTTACTTATCAACCCTGACCGTCCTTTTGAACTGGTCAGAAGTTGGTGAAAAACAGAGAAGAAAAGGAGTTGGAAAGAAATAAATATTATTCATTTGTACCAGGCACCTTAACCCTCCTACAAGAAACAGTAACATCGGCAACAACAATAATTTGGGAGAAGAAAGCTAGTATTACATTTTCCGTAATATTCATTTAGAGAGGAAAAATGAATAAATGCGACGCACTTCTATAGAACAACATGCTGCGAAAAGTCCATGTTGACAAAAAGATACATACGTCAAGCTTCACTCGCTATGCAGTGATTTTGCATCCTATCTCAGGGTTCGCGTTGGAGGGGTTTTTGTCCACTTTTGGGGGCAATTTTTACGAAATGACTCATTTTTTCGGAACCCACCGAGTTTTCTTGACCCAACTGAGTCGCACTTTCCTTTTTTGACTCACTTTCCTGAGAACCCCGCGCGAACTCTGTATCCGTAACACATGCGCCACTAGAGGGGTGGATCTGCTTCCCCCTACGCTCATTACATTACCGTGTTAACAATAATAGTGACCACTGTGGCCTTGAAATTAAGGCAAGGTCAAATAAAAATAAAAGGACTCTATCCACTATAATAGGTCATTTATATACCAAATATCATAGGAAACGAATTGTCAGGTGGGAGTAACCGTCGGTGACGGACGAACGTACAATAACCAAGGCTCCCATCACCCCCCCCCCCCCGGGGGGGCTAAATCCCCCGCTGGC
This sequence comes from Protula sp. h YS-2021, assembly GCA_949752745.1. NCBI lineage: Eukaryota > Metazoa > Annelida > Polychaeta > Sabellida > Serpulidae > Protula > Protula sp. h YS-2021. Next base: position 17,258,417 of record OX457033.1, read on the forward strand.
CGGTTAAAAAAAATAACTACAAAGCACTACATGCTTTACATGAACCATGGATAAAATCAGTTGATCAAACTACTCTGGACCGATCAGCAATGATCTCTTATATTTCGGACGACCAAGGCAAAATTTTAGCGACCAGGTACTTTTTTCTGGCAGTCGTGCGATCATTAATCATAGCAGATTATTTGTCCTCATGGTATTTTTTGTTATTGACTTACTGATTTAATAGCAGAACTAGAATTTAACAATCACTGCAAAAATTCAAATTTTCAACCTTCGTTTAGGGTAAAATATAGACTGGGCAATCGCAAATATTGGCCTACGTACGCCAATATTTGCGACTTCCCAGTTCCTTTTCTCCCACAGTGGATAAGAATTCCAAACACTGAAAATTAAGAGAAGTGCTTACCTGTCAACGTCAGAACCATAGCCAGCACTGAGAAATTTTGCCAACTGCTGTCTGAAACGAGTACTCCCTGCCTGTGGCCCATATTGTAGGTAGTTGAAATCATGCGACCAATTTATGCCCTAGAATGAATAAAAAGAAATCGCACCTTCAACGTGGTACTACATCAATTCATTTGGGAGGCCAAGAGTTTCTCCACACTCTCAACTCCATATTGAATTAATGTTTTATTTATCTCTTAAGGTGAAACACTTTTTCTTTGACAGGTGTTTCCTTTTTGAATATACTTCAACTAAAACAAAAAAATTCAGACAAGGAGTGTATCATGGTCTTTTAATTACGATAATGTTGATTTAAAGACAATTTTTGATTAAAAACATCTGTTTATTTTTAAACCATGTGTAGCAATAAAGAGAAGCCGGCGCAAGTCTTCTGATTGCACTGCTTCAAAATGCTTATTTTATAATACTTATGTAATAAATGTAAGCATAGTTCTGGTCAAAAAATGTGTCAAATTAGCTAAACTACGGCCCACGACACAGGCAAATACAGCCTTAAAACAAGACTGCCAAACGACCGTTCCCAGGTGCCGTCAAGTAACAAGTAAGTATTTGTGAAACACAAGCAGGCCCCAACCGCCACCCAAATCAATAGGGGTATAAAGCGATGACGGACAGACGGACGGACAGACACCCCAAACCTATAGGCCCCAATCCGAAGGGTTGGGGCCTAACAAACCACTAACTGGTATTGTGATGCTATCACAGTACGGCGGACAGTTTGACAACTTTAATTGGTCCCATGGCATTTAACGCCCGGAACGTAAACAAACACTTAACATGTGAGTGCCGAAGCTAACTTTTCTGCATTTTAACAAAGATATGCAGCCCATTAAAAATTGCCTGCTATGCAAAAAAGGTATATTATGCATAAACTGTCAGTAAATATTTGAATGATAAGGACCTGTATGCCGGATTCGTGCCTCATAACATATGAAGTTGATGCCTATTAGCTGAACAACGGAACGCTTCGTAGCTCTGACATAAAGATATACGATGTAATTTAAGGAAGAGCTGATTCCAGCTAACTCGCTGCATGCCATACGAGTGTAATTCAATTGATAAGCGGATTCGTATTTAGACTTTTGCCAATAACTTTTGTGTTTCGACCGAATTCGGTTGGGATAAAGATAAAATGACAGTAAAATTATAACAAAAATGAACAAAACACAAGTTGGCTATTAAAAGGTTTGAACAATATGTAAAATAATTTTAAACGATCATGTAATGGCTTTTTAAAATAAAAATTGTGTAACTTAAGACAAAATTCAGAAATTGATTTTCCCTTATCATTTCTTTATAATCGGACCCAAAAATTTGCAGTCGAAACGACACCTCCATCGGACAGATACGAAGGTACGAGTCGGTTTATTAATTACATTTTCAATAAGCCAAACCACACTTTGGGTGTTTCGAATAAAATGCGAAAGAATTATGAATTTCGACTGCGACAGAACCGGGTAAAAAATGAAAGAAATAATGGAAAAATATAGAAGAAACATCACAAAAACAGCTCATACTTGGAACATAAAAAAACTTAAACTTGTAAATATATGTTAAAACTTTTAATAAATTTTTAAAATAACATACTTGTTGTTAAAACACGATTGCTCTTTGGCACAAGAGAAATTTGACATTTAGGCGAAATCTCTCAACTATTTCTTTCATTTTTACCCTGTTTTTTTTTATTCGAAACGCAGAATTTTGGTGCATTTTTATTGGGAACACCCAAATGTGATTTGATTTATTACCAGAACTCTTACACAATTCAGGATTACGGGAACTATGTTGCACTTTGTCCTAATTGGTGATAACAATTAAGTAACTCAGGTGCAAATTTTGCAACTCTTTACAAGGAGAGAAACATAAAATTGAACAGCACATCGTAATTGACAAAATTGAAAATGTGTTCTTTTAATGCAACAACAGAGTTTGCGGTAGCCCCAAGAAGCGGTACTCTACAAAGTTTTCCGACAGAGAGATATACGATGTTATACAAGTCAGAGCTACTCAGAGCTACGTTTGCTGCGGTTGTTCATGTTTATTTACAAACTTTTAAGTCATGCCACTCACTATTTCATTCTTATTATGGGTCATAATAATTTTCATCAGGCAACAGACAAGTTTGTAAAATAACCAATTATGATGTGCTGGTCAATTTGAATGTTCCTTGCCTTGTATTCCAATATTCCTCTTGTAATTTTTGACAAAAGAAAGTTCTTATCAGGCACAGATGTTCTGTTCCAGTTCACCAATATGGATCTGTGTGGAATACTCTAACCATTCATTCTCCTTCCACTCGGACCTGTGACCCTTTCTGTGCTACTCGTTGGAAGGTTGCTCAAAATAAATACCTGGATATGTTGGGTGGCCTTTTCTATAATATGCGAGACCTTTGCAAGATGTCTCTCTCCTGGTGCTCCAGTGGTTAAAGCAACAGTGCCATCAGCCTCCACACCAGAGAATAACGTCTTTACACCACTGTTTATCATCCTTTTATCAAGCTGCCACGCAGAAAAACCCCTAACAAATCGATAAAAAGATCCTCCAGTTGCAAATGTCATTTGAGCGGTATTTAATCGCTTAATGACTACGAGTTGCAATAACATTATGTTGTAAAGAACAGCTATATTGATTCCCAAAAGCTGCTTTGCCGGTCTAAAACACAACTTGCTAGATTATATCACTATCACTAGACACTACTAACAGCGATTTGTATGTCCAGTTTTACTTCTTCTTACTTCATTTCGAATAAAAAATCTGAGCGTCAAGTCGAAAAAGTCAGATCTTAAATAAGCTTGCAGCCAGTCAGACAGTAAGTAAACAATATTGAATTTGATATGGCTAGAAGGGTGGTACTCTGTTCACTCTTATCAATCATTCAAGTAGTTCGCTTCACTTAAGTGTTTTGGGCCATTTGCTGTCATCACATTCTTGCATGTACATACGTTACTGAAATTACTTCATCTGTACAAAGCCTTGTAGAAATGCTTTCCAACATGTTGAAATTTTCAAGCTAAATAAGAAATTCCAAGCGAAATGGTAAAGACACTGGAATTCTTAACAATGCGCAAACATTCTGGAGAAGTTGGATATCTGCAAAACCATATATTTGTCAGGTAAATTGCATGCTAAAGAATGCATAAAAAAGATAAGCCGAAATCGGATTTCAAAAGTGTGTCACTGACAAAGGCTCTCAGGATCTCATTTTCCTCCAGGAATTAGGGGGGGGGGGGGGGGTTGAATAGGGTCGCTTGGTAGCATATGTCTTAAAAACAAGGAGAAAGGGGGAGGTGATTTTGATGCCACGGAGTGCCATTCTCGTTAAAAAACAGAGCACTTTTCATTCGGTACTCCACTTTTCCCACAAAAAGGCAGTGTTATTTCGAATTAGCATTTCTCGAAGCACGTTAACCAGTTAGTGCGTGAGTGGTCCCGGGATTTTTTTCTGATAAAGACATTATTTGATAAAGCTGAACAAAACCAAGCGTTACACAGTGTTTTGTTAATCTCATCTGAGTTCCTACGTTTTCTTTTGAGAAACTTGTTTTCTCATTGAAAGCCCTATCAATGGCATCTGAGGCCCTCTTAAATTCGGGCCCTGACTGAGGCGTGTTGGGCTTTATAGAAAAAAAAGGGGTCATCATATAAAAACAACAGGCCTCATATCACATTAACGTCCAGCAAAACATTGCGATTGGTATTTGAAGATTTTACTGTTGGAGTCCTTATATAAGGCACACAGCGAAAAATCACAGCGAAACATAGGACAAAGAGCAGCAGTTGCAGAATGATCCTTGAACTGACTACATCATGTGGGCAGTTGCAGTGAGACTGTTCTGTCATCTTGTTGGACCACGCTTGGATTTCGAAGTATTGTTGCTTAATTGCTGAGTCTCTTCTTTCGCTAATAGAAATTAAGTATATACCTCCATTTAGTTATTAACATTTTTCTGCAATTGTCCGGCTTTTCCTTGTGATTTATGTAAATCGGCCTGTAACATACCTAAATATCTCCGGTCTGACGAGTCACGTAATTACATGTACATCCGCTTGTGCCTCGCATACTGTAACATCTCTTATGTTATCAGGACATTTTTTAATTTTCGTGCGTATGCTGTAGAATCTCGCCAATAACCACGAAGGCAAACCAAACCTCTGACGATCTCTGATTTTATACAACTTTCGACTGTCTCGGGTCGCAAATACAAAAGTTGACAATAAGAAAATTGAGTTATGCGTTCGGCTATACAAGAATACCAAAAAACGAGGGGATGGTGAGGGTTTAGTACTGCATTGTGCGATAGAAGTGACATTTGACATTTAACATTTTAAGAACGCATGACAGAAGATGGTTACCCTATAATAGGATGTCTTAAATCTTTTAATGAGACAAATGTTAGTTGGGAATTGTATATGAGGAGGAGTATTTTTTTGCCAATGATGTTACAGATGCGAAGAAGGTTGCAGAAGCATTGAGTGTGATATACGGAAAGACGCACTATTTAATACATAGTCTCGGTTTCCCGAAAAAACCGCCAACAAAAGGATTCAAGCAGCTGAACACGCTTTTACAGCAGCAAACGCGAATATGACCTCACTTTAATTGCCGAGTGATATAGATTTTACAAGCGCCAGCAGCAGATAGGAAAATGTGTTACTGAATACGGCAGTGTGCCACAGAAGTTAAGTCAGCATTGTGATTGTGGAGATTTGTTGACAGTATCTTCGTGATCAGCTGGTTTGTGGTATCAAGAATGACAAAGCTGAAACAATTGCTGTCGGAAAAGATGTGGACTTAGAAAAAGGCTATGGAGCTCTTGTAATGGAGATGGTAATAAAGATGTATACAAGCTATAAGATACATCCAGCAGTGTCAATAGAGTAGAAAAATCTGTGGTAAACCGATGCTTGAAGATGAACCATGACTTTAACGATTACAGATTTATGGACGCAAGGTGTCATAAGTTCGATAAGAAGTAGTGGAATAATGGCAACTTATGTTACCAATGGTAATTTATGTCTACTATCTACTGTCTACTATCAATTCTATTTGTTATATGCTTAAGTTAACTTGGCAAGTTTAAAAGAACAAATACAGTATTGTAGTTGTTGTCATATTTTGGCTTTAGATGTGACTAAAGATAAGGATAAAGGTAAAGCTTTAGTTTTGCCTATATGCCAACTTTAAATATAAAGAGGTGATTATTTTTTTTTTTTGGTTTGATGAGATGTTTCAATCAATATTTAAATAGTCTTAAACGATTTGCTTATTCCATTAACTATGTAACTTGGCTTTTAACTTTTTGCTTATTCACACATCTTAAATAGCAACTATGTTGTTGTTGCTGGAGTATATACCTTCACTGATAATTATACAGATCTAACGAAAAGTAAGTAAAAAAGTTATTTGTATACTTTTGCAGATAGGATAACCTATTTGGTGATAAGGCTATAGTAAAAAGAGTCCTTATTTGATAGATATGTTTAACTTTTTGCTAATTCTGCCTGTCTCTGTCATCAGTTGCACTCTGGTGCAGCTGCCTAGAGAAGTAACGGTCAACCCAAACAACGCTGAGTAGGCGCATGCCGTTAAACTAATTAAACAACGTCGGGAGTGTTGAAAGAGAGGGGTCAGTTTGTCTCAGAGACAACTGGTTAAGCACCCCTCCCACACTACTACATTATGTTTTATGATAGATAAGATATTTCACATTCATACGAAACAGACAACATGAGAATTACATTATAAAAAGTATTCATATGGACGTAGCGATTTCTTCAATTGAAAGAATATTCTGTTCGCCCGCGATACAGGTGCGTAGACAAACAGAAAAGATAAATTTTTGTAGTTAAATTTCTTAATTTCTTGTAGACATAGAAGCCATCATTGTGGGGTTTCAAAGCCTTAGACACTGACATTGGTAAAAAGTACCAAAATTAGTTCCAACATTGGGTAATATAATCATATTATTCGCAAATGATTCAAGAAAGAAACAAATTTGAGTTATATCACGATGTCTATGGAAAGAAATATTTTTAAGAAGCATTTGTATGTGGTTACTATATTTTACAGATCGTTTCAAGTGTGATTTGTTGCATTGTGCTGAAAAAAACAAGAGCCCTCTACGAAAAATCAATTTTTAGAGCTATTTTCTAAATCTGCTTCCCAGGCGAACAGTGCATACGTACAGGCTAAGAAAGGGATTACCCGTTAGACGACATAATCCGGGAATTTATAATAAATCAACAAAGAATGTTAACTGATCACAAAAAAAAAAACAGTGCAAGTCAGCATATCCTAGCAGACGAAGAGCAATAAAACAACAGAGAGTGCATATTTTATTATCCATAGGAGAGAACTGTGGAGGAAAGGGTAATATCCCACAACAATAAAACTATCCCCGATATTCATGGGAATGTATAGATCAATATTGTTAAAACATTCTATTGCATCATAATACCTAATTTATTTTGAGATAGGTAAATTATACAGAAGCATTCCTGATAATTCATAATTCTTATTGTGATGAAGCCACAAAAAATTTCATTTGGATCTCATCAATATCCACACGAAAGCATCATATCATCGTATAATATTTTAACTTTGTAACATAATTTTTGCATATAGTTTGCAATATCCAGAAAATATAAGACATGTAGAGGTCGTTTCGATAAAACAAACATATTTTTACATTCATCGACAGACGCATAATATAGCAATTGTAATCCGTAGTGTAAAATTTATATAATTCAAAAGTGAAGATGGTTATTATCAATAATAATGTAAATATTAACAATGAAATCTGAAATTTAAATTTTCACGTGTATATTGGAAGTGAGTTTAGTTGTGCAACTTAGGACTTTTAATGCAGCAGTCTTGGCACAATTGATGCATCTCTGCTTGATAATTGCTGTTCTAATCACACTCTTTGTATATCTGGGCCAAGATTGAAAGCTGTTCCTTGCATTTGGAGAAAGTAAATGAAACAATTACATCTCTTTTATGTAATATTAATTACATCCCAGGATAGACCTCGAAGCGCTCCTCCTCGTGTTACTACACCTATTCAGATTCGATGATCGCTTTTGCAGTGCCACAATGACAGCAGCGGAGTGAACCAGGACAAATACCCGAGTAAGTGCTAAATAATTACTAGACGCCTCCATGAAATCGAAGTCTAGGCGCATCGCTCATACATCGGAATGGTGTTGAATGACCGAAGACACGGAATCGAACACGTTATTGAACAATCACAATCAATAGACTCTCTATGATAATGTGTAATTGACAATGTTTCATTTTGGTATTGTTTAAGTTTAGTTCAGGTCCCAGCTTTACCGTGCAGATGGGCACCATATGTTTTAGCAAGCTTATTAGCTAAAGCCCACGCTGTCAGACGTTGTTCTTACCAAAAAAGTTATTACTTAGTTTGTTTTGTACAAGGACATACAAAATAAAAAATGTTAATGTGCTGTTGTATATTGTAATTTAAATTACTTAAAAAATAACTTATTGTAAGTGTTTAAAAGCTATCAAATTAAATTATACTTTATCAGGAGTCATTATTATAACTATTTTTAGTAGTTATACTTCACACCGTCGTCGAATCAACTTAGCCTGATAATCATCAATATTGCAAAATAATGTTTAAAGACTGTTAGACATGAACTGTTATGCGAAAAAGTGTGTAACACAAAGAATCGACGTAAATGGAACTAATAACTTTCAAGACAAATCCGTTTAAAACCTTATTGTTTATAACGATGTTAGCGCTTTTTCCCTTCGTCATTTTAAAGAAAAACTGTTATTCAAATGCTGCACTTTCACACTTTACATCAATAATAACTGAGAAGACTGACACATACACAAAACAGCTAATAGCAATTACCCTGTAGAATAAGAATTTACTGTATAAGTAAGAACTCCATACCAAGGACTGTTGCTTTTTAAAAATAAATCTACACCATTCTCCATGAGCAGCGGAATTTTCATACCAAAAAGACCCTTGTACCAATGACTAATACCTCAATTATGCACAGTTAATGAAGATTCCTGACTCCTCAGTTTCAGGGCATTCTATAAGATCATCGTTAATCGCATTATCAAACTTTTTAGTTAATTGGACTAAATGGTCAATTGCAGTGAGTGAAACTGTTGAACTTGAATTGAAAACAGAGCATTATCGAGGAATCTGGAATATTTTGCAGGTTAAAATTATTTGAATTGTAGGTACAATAGACTCTGTATGAAAAAAACAGAAGAAAACTTTATTTCCTCTTTAGTACCAACCTCTCTCCTCACAAAAAACAAACAAACAAAATCCGATCTGAACACTCCATGCCTTAAATTGATGAAATTTAGCGTGGGCAGATAACATTAAGCAAACAGTAAGGATGCGGGGCCTAATACTACGTAATTTCCCAGCCTATCCTTAACAAGGCATAGTCGCTTATTTTTCTCTTTATCTTTTCATTTTTATTGTCGATTAACAGTACTATCCAATTAATATTTAGTTATTTCCTTGACACTAAAATCATATAACCCACTGGGGGCTAGACTAGACATGCTTTGCAGGATCAGGCATTTCGAAAACGCACCGTTACTTGCACAAATTACACGGTGTAGTCATACAGTAAACCTTCAACAGAGTCTGAAAAATTGTGTCAAGGGTTCGGAAAAAGAAGGTGATCAGAATAATCCAGGTTCGTATTGTATAGAAACTAATGGAAAATTAAAAGGGATTCAAATATTTTGCCCCGAATTATTTAGTTTTCTACATTATGCAGGTTTATTCGGAGGCAGATTTTACTGTACACACTTTACACATTCACGTAAAGTGAATTTTCTGTGCACATCGACGTTACAATTGAATTTTATTCAAACATTTCACCCTGAGAAAAGTACATCCCTGGTTCCATGTATCTGGAAGGGGATTCTAGATTCCTCACTCAAGAAGACGACTTGCACCGGTTATACGGCTGATAGCCTAGTTTAATTTTGATGTTTTATGCTATTTCGCGACGTAAATGATTTGTGCTCCTGATTAAACCTTTGCAAAATTCTTTCGCAAAGTCGTTTCTCAAATACCCTGGAACAAAAAGCTCTTTATTGATGTATCATTAATGTAAATCCATCAAAGGTAAGTACGATAAACACCTTAATAAGCATAAAGACTGAGTTCTGGGCGTCAAAGCACAAAACTCAAAATAGTGAAAAAATATTCAAAAGTTTAAGATAAACTAATTCCCACAAAAATCTACAGCTGATGTGAATTGCTGTTGTTGCTTTTGTTGTGTGTCACACAACAAAAGCAACAACAGCAATTCACGTCAAGAAAATCAATTATGGTCATTACAATTCATTTATTAAGAGGGTTTAAAAATACGCTGAAGAGCTGCTTTTGAAAGATATCAGTGTCCAATGAATTTGTTACAATTTTGTTCCGATATGGAGAATCTATTGTACATGAATATATGAAGAAAAAAACTACTGTGAAAGGAGTGCTTTCAAGTAAAATATTTATTTTTGTACACATGGTAGCATGAAATCAAAAGCATGCAACAATATTTGTATCAGTATTTAGATGCCACTTTCGTTATAAGCACTGAGATACTGAGATCGAAACAAAATAAATCTTTACAGAATATTCTTGCACGGAAAAACAGTAACATGTTGTTGAACATCACATGTAAAGAAAAAATAAGTGTAATAAGTTTATTAACTTAAATTAAGTAATCCATTTTACTGCAAAATGACTATGCCTTCGAACATTTTAACGTCCCAAAAGAAAAGCAAAAATTAAGGACAAAGATTGGTAGCATGCGGATTCAAAATAGCATTTTATAGTTCTTTTTTTAAGACTTTAAATCTCAGTGCCGTATCACAGGGGTATAATTGGTGCACAACCCTACTGTGTTTATGTAAAAAGAAATTAGTGGGTTGTCAATATGCCAGTAATTACCGGAAAATCAATTGGAAAGAGTAAATATACACAGCTCAGATTTTTTAACTTCATGTTTAACAAACGTTTTAACAAGGCTATAGTTAAGGTAGATGTTTATATAACAGAGCCATCCTGCAGTTGACACACCTGTCACAATCTTGAAACTCGGATTAGTACATTGGGACTATTTTGTAATTAAGGACACGGTCGATGTAATGAAATGATAGAATTTTTATTTTGTACAAAATAGAGTTTCCCGTTGACTATACCAACTTAGTTCAGCTTATGCAATGTTTTAAGTTCTTATTGTTTAAATAAAATCTGTCACTTTTAATGCAAAAATGTTCGGCCTGCTCTATACCAAAACCAACACTTCGAATCACTTTGAATCGTTCTCCTTAATTCACTGTTCCCTAACCTAACCCTAACCTTCCAGATCAAAAGAGTATGCAAGCCTATAAATGTTTAAGGTGCTATAAAAGTAACCAGACCTGAGGGTCATTATTCCAAAAACAACATAGGCGATTTTTAAAGAAATATGCATTCTACCATTTAATGATTTATCAAGCAATTTTTGTCTTGCCCCTGTAGCAGAACATCAGTATTGAGATTATTTCGCACAAACATGTTTTTGTATGATTCGAATTTTAACCACTTTGCCTGTAACTTATCCAGTCATGTATAACATTTGTACTGGACAACTTCCTGACACTTCTTCAATTATCATTGACAAAGTGACGTGAATGGGTCTGACAATTTTTGTAATGTAATTTAAATTACAGACTGCAATACCAGATGGTAAGCTTGAAATCTCTGTTGTTTGAAAATAAGCGTAGGACTTATTTCTGAAGCCATTTAAATTCTGGGTGTTAACTTTGGACAGTTTTGCTCATAGCGAACAATTAGAAGTATAAAATAGGTTACGAATGAATCTGTTTATTTACACAGCCAAGATTTTAGCGCAAAAAGATTAAATATGGCACCAAATACAAAGTATCATTTATTTATCCGTGAGAGAAACGCAGTGTTCAAATTAATGGCGGTTTTGATCTTAGTGACATTAGTACTGTTTATTTTATACAACACTATTATAGAATTTGCGACCTTAACTAACGTCAAATTATAGGTTCAGTGGGTATGACAAAGATTGCGAACAACTTTCAAAATAATATTAGAGATGGAAAACATGGTGGTGAGAATAAGACAGACTTGATGATCAAGCTTAACGAAACATTATCAGATGTAGCCGATAATCAGAGAATTGTTATGATACTCTTCTGTGACTACGGTTATTTTGATGTAGCAAGTAACAGTTACATCACGTCTATTCACAGATTTCAAATAAGAAATTACGTTTGTTATCGCATCTGATAAAATTAGTTGTGAGAAAATGCTAGCTAAAAATATTAATTTTTTACATTATCTTAGCAGCCTAACAGACCACAATGTGGCAAGTGTGGCGGGAACAAAAGAGTGGAATAAGAAAACTTGCCTAAAAATAAAATTGGTTGCAGATATTTTAACTCTAGGCTTTAATGCTTTCCTTGTCGATGTAGACATAGTGTTTATAAGTAATCCTTTACCATTCCTCAGAACAATGAGCACAATGTATGATCTTGCTATTCAGTACAGTTCTCTGTGGCGGACTTTTAACACAGGTTTTTATTTGATAAATTCGTCCGAAAATACAATATCTTTGTTTGAACGCATATGGAGGATAAGTGAAAAAGACGACACTCAACACGACCAACAAATGTTTAATAAAATAATAAAAACGCCATATTTTCAGAAGCGTTTAAAAGTAAAGTACCTTGTCGATAAGAAGTATCCCACCGGATGTTCATACTGGGGAAATGGAAAGCATATGTTTAATCATAATGATCTGTGGAACATGTCAAATGTAGAAATCATTATTCATAATAATTGCATCAAACCCAAAGCAGCTAAAATTTACAGATTTAAAGAAAATATGTTGCGGTTTAATGATGATAATCAGTATTATTCAAATCCAGAGGGGAAGTACTTGCTATATTACCCTAAAGTGACACCCGATTGTGATATAAATGAACTTTTGATTTTACATGACGCTTTTGCGTTTGGCTATTTATTGAACAGAATTGTTATTTTGCCCAGTTTCTGCTCTTGTGGAACAGAGAAATGCAATCTGCTCAAGCATAAAGACATTGTATCGAAATTGAATGATGCGATGGAAAATAACTATAGAGAGCATATCTTTCTCAGTCACCCTATGACGTCACCAAGGGTCAAACAATCTCTATCACCGCCACTTGTCATCAGATCGAAGTGTAACATTCAATGTAACAGTTCAACTAACGACAGCACAATGCTGGATGATATTGAATATGTTCCCCAAAGAGCCACTGAAGGAGCATCGGCGCTTGAAATTCTTCTGGTTTGACGGGATGCGTGACAGCGTGCTGGTCTTCAAATCGTTTAGCCAATAAACAGTAACTTTTTTACTTCGCAAAAGCTACCGTTCGCTTAGCTCCATCTTTAGACGGGATTTTGCTTATTTGCGGTAATGGATGCATAAATTGTGAATTGAACTTTTCTACCCGTGTAAGCGCACGGTGCAAATAAACATTGCCAAAAATTGTCTTATTAAGCAAAACCGGAAATGATAACTTAGTGACAACAAATTACCCAAGTTTCTTATTTGGGTGCGGAACTATGAAGACGTATTTTTTGGAAAAGAATCTTTGAAGAATTTTAACCAGGTGTCCGGGATAAGAGGTGTTTATTTGGTTTTTTTTGATACAATTATACTTTCTTGCAATGATTTTGACTGTCTGTTAGGGCGTTAAGTGTCAGATTGAAGAGGCACTGAGACATGAGGTAGCGCTGACAAGTTCAGTTTTCTCGTTGTCTTGGTTTTACACCTTTCCACGTAAGCCCAGCGCCATTGGCTTGCCAGGGCTGCTGTGACTGAATGTGCAAAGTACCGATTTGGCTTATACGTTTCCAGCTAGATTCACGGGGTTACTGCCACTCTCTGCCTTGTGGCTTGTCTTGAAATCAAGTGGCACTACTCATTTGGGTAGAGGTACCGATTTGGCAAGGAAGAGCCAATTGACTCTATCTACTTCGGTAGCAAGTTAGCAAGAGTTGGTATTCCATTGTGGCTCTAATTTCATCGCAACACACGTGACGCTACCAACGAGGGTTGTTTCTTTTGCCTATAGCACTCCCGAGATCCTGCCTCCCCTGGCTAGCTGTGGATCAGAGAGAGGGCATAGTAGGTGCAAACAAAAAGGGGTTTGTTACATGGTTACTCAAATTTCTGTTGCAGGCATGGCAGAGACACACGGCTCAATGCTCCAGCAGCGTGTAGAACATTCGTCGTTTGCTAGCAGCCCTCATTCCATCTACGACATGTGGAGGTTGGCTCGAAGAAGGACAAATGCTATGTGAGGAGCAGGGATCGTGCATTTGTATGCGAACATCTCTCTCATGCAAAGTGAAAGGCGATAGAAACAATTTGTATAAGGATCCAGAGGCGCAAAGAACTGCATGAAGAAGTCAGGAAACAGATAATTCTATCCTAGTCTAAGCCTCTAACGGAATCCTCGCCGGCTCTCGTGTCAGAAGATACTCAGCAGACCAAGCTCCTGCTAGGCAAAAGCCGCAAAAGGCCAAGGTGAATTGCTCCGTGTCTTCAGAGACAGTGGCCGAGTTAGACACGAAGGACAGAGAGACATTGACAGACGCCTGGCTCTCGTCCAGGGGTACTGCGCATAAGAGCAGAACTGTAACAGTGAGAAGTGTTAGTCGAAGCAGCTCACCGGTTATGGTTCTACAAGAGGGACTGAGAGATGGCCATCCCTCTGAACGTCGCGCGTGACAGCAACATCATCGGGGTCGCAACCAAGTGATCTGGCCAGCTTCGAGGAACGTTTCTTTGCTGCATCCTAGGAACACAGACACGCAGTCTGGAGTCAGCTTCCCCTCTCCTGGTCATCCAAGAGATAAAGATAAGACGTTTTACCAGTGGAAGATGACCAGGAGACGGACGATGATAAAGAGCCGTCTCAACCAGTGTCAGGGTAAGAAGAGATGGGCAAAGAAGAGAAAGTAGCAGCGCTAACCCAACCTATCCACCTCCTGGATGGACCGTGATGGCCAAAAAATGCAAAAAGGACTCTAAAACCATGGAAGAACTATCTCATTAAACGCTGCTTCAATGCAGGATCATCCACTAAAAGCACCGAAGGAGGGGAATATCTGCCCCAAAGACATTGGCAAATCAACTAACCTCGATGGTACACTTGTAAAGGGTCGCGCTCTTGCTGCATTGCTGGTCCTTGGTCAAGGGAGCACGGGAATTAAAATATTTCAACATCTTGAGCCAGTCGAATTTATTCCCTCCTTAACAGGTGGAGAGGGTGAAACTAGAAAACTGAGCTCTATGTCAGGACCTAGAAGCTCATATGCAAGAACTTCTTCCTTGAGGGGTCGCTTCAAGAGCCAGTACAGAGTGGAGAGGACTGCACCCAAACAACACTCCCCTTCAGCAAAGAGACAGAGGCAACAGGAGGACGGCGTCTGCAATACATGCAGCAACAAACCACGGCACCGCGTGGAGATGGAGAACTTATTTCCAGGCTATGTCGTACTTTTATCACTAGAAATAAAGTAGCTACTGGAGTAGCTCTTAGCCCATAGGAATAAGAGTGTCGGGTAGTCACTTGGTTCCGACAAGACTACTCCCTTCCTTTCAAAAAAGACAAAGGGGCAGGTGTCTTACAGTGCCTCTCTATTCCAAAGCTCAAAACACATGGCCACCTCCTACAGCCAGGGCTGCCATCAGAATCAGGCCCTGCAAGATATGATGCAAGAACTGCCAAGCAAAAAGGCTACACAGCACTCCGAACAGGGCTTTTTCAGTCGGATATTTGTGGTTCCCAGGAGAACCGAGGCTGTGGATTGGTCATAGACTTGTTAGAGCACTTTGCAGATGGATATTGTCCAAGTTATTAAAGTTATTCCGTTCGGTCTTTCTACAGCCCCGTATGTATTCTTGAAAGTGATGTATGTGTTGATATCGTGGGCCAGGCTCCAGGGAATGCTCTTATTTCAGTACCTGGACGACTGGTTCCTAGCTCACAGCGAGAAGGCCCACGCCAAGTTCCAAATTCCTGTTAGTAAGGCACTCGCTTCGGGCTTATATCTTGGTCAATTCGGCAAAATCAGAACTTGTGCCGAAGCAACGAATGGCTAAGGGAGAGAGATGGGATTTGGTTTTAGCCAGAGCCTACCCCACAGAAAATAGAGAGAGAATTGCCATAGTTATTCGGGACATCACTCCCCATAAAGCTTACCCAAATAGAGTCTCTACTGGAGGGTACTGGTAGCCACTGAAAAGAGTTCAACTGGTCAAGCTTCATTACAGATGATTTCAAACGCCAATAAAATCAGCAGTGGCTAGGGGAAGCGGTTATCGCAGGCTAGTGGCCTTCCCCTCGAAAGCAATCGAAAACCTGCCATGGTAGATATCCCCAGAATGCCTGTCCCGAGATAACCAATTCAGGCCTCCTGCCCCGTGCTCTCATCTAAGGGGTGGGGATTCTACTTCAAAGGGAAGCTGCGGATGGGAATCTGGTCCCCAACGCAATGTCCAAGCATATAAATTCGCCAGAACTGAGAGCTGTGTGGCTGACAATCATCCGCAAATGCTCTCCAATCTGGAAAACGGGTCAGTAACTGTGCTGCTGGACAACTCAGCAGCAGTGGCTTATCTCCGCAAGCAAGGAGGTATACATTCAGTGGCTAACTAAATAGGCAGCCTGAAGAAGCACAGACAGAGTGGTGCCTGAACCAAAATTTTCAACAGATAGTGGCTCGGTCATAGTGTGGTCACCTCCACCTGGGCCGGTTTGCCAATTCCCTAACCCACTAATTACCCAGATATGTCCCCCCTCCCCAGACATAAAATCCTTGGGGATAGACGCACTCAAATGTCAGCGACCTAAGCAAGTAGTATATGCCTTCCCATCCACAGGCCATCTTAAAATAGTTGCTCCTCAGAGCCCTGGCGTTCCCAGAAAGCAGGCTTATCCTAATAGCCCCATGGTAACCACTCTACTGTCACGGTACAAAGTAGAGATGTGCCTACAAATCCCTTACGAGCCAGGACTTCTATATAAACCACATTGAAAGCACCTTCACGCAACCCCTTATCTCCTAGACCTACGGGTGTGGTACCTATTTCTACCTTCTTGAAAGATAAAGGGTTGTGGGATGGGATAATAAAGAAAATGACTCAAGCGCATAAGCCATCCACATCTAAGATCTACTGAGTACAGTGGAATAAATTTTCGGGCTGGTGTGTAAACCCAAAACTTTACCCATTCAAGGCTTCCCCTGGGGTCGTAGCCGATTTCTTGAATTTCTGACATGAATAATTACATCTAAGAGCATCTTTCTATAGACAGATGTAGGACAGCGATCACAGCAATTCTCAAACTAGTTTCGGACTCATCAATCCAGGGGAGGACTCATCGATCTCCAAATTAGTCAAACATTTTAAGCTAGTGTCAGTTCCGCTGTGTTGAAACGTGGCACAATGGGATCTAGAGCTGGTTCTCCGATTCTTGACCGATAGGGAAACCTTTGGTGAAGCAAACATATCCCTCAGATGAGCGATTTTAAAGTAAGTGGCTCCTGTGAGAGTGGCTCTTAAATTCAGGCCTTGTTTATAGGCAGAATCCACATAACCACAAGAGAGGCAGTTACATTCGAGGCCTACATCCCAGCCCACTCCCACATCACGAGAAAAGCCTCTATCCATGCTCTGTTCTGTGCGTGTCCTTTGGAAATATATGAAGCTATCCAAGGTTTATAGAGTGCCAAATCATTTCATTTAGGTCTGATGTGACCAGATACATTACCAAACAGATTGTATCTGATTATTTCAAACTGGTAATATTAGAAGCATATTCTAAAGCCCAAACAAACCCTGAATTTCTGTCTTAATATAAAGTTAAAACCCATCAAGCAAGACATGTAGCTAATTCCTTGAGTGTCTTGTAGAATGTTTCACTAGATGATATACTATGCACAGGATGTTGGTCATCCCCGCATACTTTTATCAAGTTCTGTCTAAAAGAATTCACTCAAAAAGAATTAACGGAACCTCATTCAAGTGGCTCTATTATAGCGGACGAAAAAGTTATTTCAGACCCTGAATCTGGCCGTCATCCGGCTTAGAGAAGTTAGTGGAGGCATTTTCCCCAGTTGTCATCTATTGTCACACAGTAATGGCTTAATAAAATTTCTCGCTGTCCTAGTCCATCCTCACTTAAGATCCGCTTAGGTGGAGGCGCACTGAGATAAAAAAGCAGTGTGGGTAACTTGTTGTCACTCAGTCTTGAACACTAGAGTGTTTCCGATTTTTTTTTGGCTATTAAGGCCTAATTTGGCAATGTTTTATTTACTCCGTATGTCTGTGGAAACGTTCAGTTCACAATTTATGCGTCGATTACCGCAAATGAGGGAAACTGATTTAAAAAGAGGATGTATCTTTCATTTCAAAGTAAACACTCCGCATTCAGGGGTCTTTTTCTAAAACCATGGCAATTTTAATGAAATTGGTGTCCCTTGCGAACCACGCCTGGCTCAAGAATTGCTCCTTGCTCTGGGTTGTTTTTTGTATGTGTTTTTGCTGTGTATTGTTTTTAGGGCTGGCAGGGGGACAGTGTAAAGGATGGGTTTTTGAAGCCTTCATAAAGGGCTTTTCCAAACTTTAAACTAGAGCTTTCCACGCTTTGCAAGAGAATATTTCAACACTATTTTGCTATCTAAGGCGCGTCTGTGTGTGATTGTGTTGTAACAAGTATATCAGTGAAACTGATCATAGTCCCTCGCCGCATCGCATCACATCACGACAAGCATCGTACCTCCACAAACATAAAAGTTTTGTCATTTTGGAAGTTTCATAGTTTCGTCAATTTTTTGTCAAATTAAAAAAACCAATCCCACGTCGCAATATAAATTCCTTCGCTCCATAAAAACTTGAAAGACTGCTGTGTAGAATAACTGAGAAATTGCGCGTACAAAAGTGCCCCAACAGTACCCCCCACCCCCCACAAACAAAGAATTTTGTCAAGTTTGAAGTTTCACAGTTTCGTCAATTTTCAGTCAAATTCAAAAATAACCTTAGGTCGCATAACTCCAACATATGTTGTTACTTCTCACAAAAATCAAAAGCCTGTGGCAAAAGGTGATCGAGGGTAGAAAAGTGGGGGCACTGGTGGGGGGGGGGGGCAGACGGACGGACAACGAGCGTTTTATACCGCGTACCGCGGCGGCGGGGGACTAATAACGATAGAAGCTAAGAAGTTAGGTATGCTGTTTTTATCAGTATGACAAGATGTGGCCACTGCGTACGGATCTCACTAAAATTTGAAGAGCTGTCAGAGAAGTTTGAAAATATCTGTTTCATTAAGGTTTATGTCGACAAAGCTGAAGACATCGCAGCGAAAAATGGCGTGTCAGCTCTGCCTACATTTAAATTCTTCGAGGACGGGATCATAAAAGATGAATTGGTTGGAGCGAATGAAGATAAATTGCAACAGAAATTAGAGAAACTTAACAGTTAAATACCACTCTCTGTCCTGCAAATTGATTTCAGTTGTTTAGCAAACGTTCTCGTTTCTTGCTACAATCAAATATTGAAAATGGACCATAGTCTTTATACATTTATATGTTATGAAGGCCTTGACGTGATTTTGATCACATGATGAATGTGTGAATGAACTCTGTTTGGCTCGGAGGTTGCTGTCTTTTTGTCTATCGTTGCAGTCTATAATTTGCACTTAGATTCGAAGCTCAACACTTAATTTTTAATGACAACATCGCAACGAAAATTAACTGTTTTTACACATGATAATAAAGAGATTTTTGAAATGCTGCAATTATTTCTAATTAAACTAATTATTGTGTTGAAATTAAAGTTTTTTCTTTAAACATAACACCAATTGGCAAATTAAAATTTGTTTTTCTTTGCAAGTCGGCCAAATGTAATATTTAAAAAGATAACAACTGAAATTATTCAATCAATTCATAAAACAATGCTGGTTGAATTTATGATTAAAGAGTTAGTAATTGATTTAGTATAAAGGTGTAAATACAAACACATTTAATAAACTGTTGCTGCTGTCACTGTCGTGATGTTTTTATAACAGATACAAGTCCCTGAACGACTTTCCTTTGCAATGTTTATATTCGCTCGTGATACATTGTTTTACTTTGGAAAAGCTCCGAATTCGATTATCTCCATTTGAGAAGGGCTTCCATTGAAATATTTAACAACCATGGAAATGGAAATAGAACAATTCGAGTAGTCACTTCCCGCCTTCCACCAGTTCACCAGTCAGAGGGTAGAGGATATACATCTGTTACCTCGTCCGATGCGCAGAACTTTCCCTTTTGATTCGCTGGAAAGTTGTAGATGTTGAGGTAACGGTAATAGATAATCGAGTTCTGAGAAGTGTACCTTTTTATTCTTCACTTGGTTACAGGAACAACAATCATCAACCGGTCAAAGATTTTAGACCTAGGAGTCGTTATAGGTAATTTCAGTCCGGTGTTGCCTGTTTTGACTTCAACCTATCTTTGTATCTTAGGGAATCATTTTCCGTCAGCTTAGCTTAGTTTGTACACCATAAAAATGTCGATACAAGGACGAGGAAAGATGCTTTTACAATATTACTAGGGCTTTAGTCCAAATCCCCTCGTCTTGCTTCCCAATCCACCGGCAGTTTTAGGACCGTCTGAGGATCGTCTTTGAACAGGACACAGCCACGGCTCGCAGATCGTTGCTATGATGAATGGTCTGATGGTCTGATGGTCTGATGTGGAAAGTGATGAGAAGTAAATATTTTACACACTCTCATCTCAGATGTGCCACAACATAAAATTAATTCAGTGTTAGGTATTTATATTCTTTATTGTTAAAGACAGAATAAAATGTTTACTTTTCACTTTTCAATCACTTAGTAAGGCCTTGAATACCGTGCAGTTCCTTTGTCTCAAGGAGATCCGTCTTAGAAGGAAAGGTAATTTCCTTTAGAAAAGTTGGCGTTATTTTAAGTAGTCATAAAGGAGCCAGCGAAAGTGTTTCATTCGCAGTGGTGTGAAAAGCCGAAAACAGGTCCCTACCAGGCCTGCAGAAACAGTACTAAAACAAAATATGGTATTAGAGCGTTTGCAAACAATTCGTCTCTTTTATGGAACGAACTACCACTACATATTCGGTCTGCAAGCACTCTTACTATGTTTAAAATGTCGTTGAAAACATTTTTGTTTAGACAAGCATATTTTTAGTAACAAGATTTTAATGTTTTGCTATCTATTGTTTCAACTTTTTGGTTTTTATATTTGTCTATTTTTGTTCGAGTTATTTCTTGATTTTAATTTAGCTAATTATTGCTAATCTGTCGCTGTAGTGATATATATGTGGGTTATAAAGTCCTTCGAGCTTTTGTAAGATTAAGAGCTCTATAAGCTGTATAATAATAAATATATAAATTAAAAATCTCTGTTTTTACGTCTAAAGAATCGAAGTCTGAGAGGTCGCCTCAGCGGGATATGAGAAAGTTCATACGACGAAGGGTCTGTAGCTTAATGTGAACCCAAATCCCATCATCTCCGCCAAATTGCTTAACTCACTATGGTTTATGCGTACCATGCCTTTATCGAAAGCAGATTGCTGAACCTCTTCCAACTTCTTTAGAAAGTGTTACCATTAAAAGTTTTCAGAAAATGAACCTAGCTCCTTTTTTGGCAGCCCAAGTAGTGGTCTCAGTGTAAGACACCCTCTTCTGTTACCGATGCCCTAATGGGAAAAGAAAGGGCGAGTCCAAGCAGAAGGTAGCTATTCCAAGAACCAAGACAGTAGTAACGGCAACTTCTAGGGTTATAAGTAACCCTAGAAGTTGCCCTACTCATGGGAAGACCACAGTGCACCTTCACGGTTACACATACACTGGTTCTGTGGATAGATATTATTTCAGTTTTTGTCATATTATTACTCGAGAGACTGTAAGGATAGCTTGTCAGCTCACTAAGGTGCTAGGGCACGGAAAACGATTTAGATTTGTCTTCTGTCTGTAACATATTTCTTTATGCTTTATGTTCATTTTGGATAACTCTACAGTTCATGGTGTATATCCTATAGGGGCCAGATACCGTAAAGACATAATGCTTTAGTTCCGTTCGATCCACCATCAGTTTAAGACATGCTGTTGTTATCGCCGCTGAAAAGTCATTACTTACAGACTGAGCATGAAGGTCAAAGAATAAAAAAGCTAATAAAATCTCGTTTCTTTATTGTCTTTTACAGGTTATATTTTTGATTTCAGGGGGTAGAGCTGGACATGCAATGGGAGGATGTTTACCCTAGAGTGCATTTGGGAGGGGTGGAAGTGCATAATTTTAAACTATAAATATTTTAAGAATGTGGCTGCATTCACTTTTTGAAAATATATGTGCGTTAAAGGTGGAGTGATTTTAAACTGAGTGAGATGCCATAGACTGCGAATGTAAACAAGCACTAAAGAATATATTGTCATTCATTCCGATTATTATGTGAATAACACACAGTTCTGGTGTGCACTTTGCAATGTTTGTAAAAGGTAGGGCTCTTCCTTTGAGAATTTACTGAACTTTCTCAGGTTTATATTGCTTTTACTAAAGTCTTCCAAGTAAGCGAATATTCCGCCACAGTCTAGACCTTATTCCAAGTTGGTGTACTTGCAATTCAGTTCGATACTACTGTAGTCTAGTATATTTTAACGTCAAGAAACTAAGCTGCTCATGTCTCATTTCTGGTCACCCTGTAAAAGGCATATCAATGTTGAAGGTAACTCGTGCACTTCTTCATTTTCCGTTCAGCATCAAATGTTATTTATATTTATTCTACCTCTTAGCTCAATTTAAAGCTAAATAACCAATGATTTTTTTACTTTTAATTTTTCTTGCCTTTCTATTATAATAAGAACCTTGATAATAATACCTCCCTATTTTGGACACCGGATAATTTTTAAAACCCACTTGTAGGTTTATTTTTTGACAAATTCGTGCGCTTCAGACAAGGTGATCGTGTTTTCTTTATGTGATGTTTCACTTATCTTCCAGGTAATGTCTATAAAAATATGCCATAACACATTTGACTGCTTTTGTTTTCGAAATCAGAAAAAGCGGTCTAATTTTGGTTGTTGATGGACGTCGGAACAACGCTTACCTTCGGACGTCAGACAGAGTTGATTAGACTTCAGGGAATATTAATCTAGTTCTACCATCTTGACAGCTGCAGTCACAGTGCGGTCACCCCCTCTATCATAGTACCACCACCCTTGAGTCTTCCGATCAAGCAGGATATGTATGAAGTCAATTTCCTCGAAGTAAGTTTGTAAAACCTTGCAAGTTTTTGGAATTCTCAAATTTTACGTCCTTGATTATGTTTATTTTTAAAGGGACACATCTTCGCTACCATTTCGTTGAAAGTTGTGTTTTTGTTGCTTCGAAAAGAACCTCTGAACAACGTTACCTTCACAACGCCTAATCAACGTCATGTAAAAAGCGTTTGTAAGAGTGATCTTTGGTTGCGTCCAATCACAACTTGAGTACAGCCACAGTTAATCTGGTTTTTTGCTTCCTCAATTTCGCAACCTCAAATCGATGTTGTTCGACCTGCTTACTTGGCAGGAAATGTCTTGCAGTTAAATTTTTCATGAATACGAGTTAATCAATACGATTGTCTAACCACAATTGGGGGAGGGGACGCAGAACTGTAAAAAAATCTGCGCGGAGCAGACAAAATTATTCGACTTTAAACTTTCAATTTTTTCGAGGTGGGAAGCGAGTTATAACACAAACACCGCCCTGAACAACAATTTTGAATGCTGTCTTTTCTGCGCAGCGAACTCATCCTCCCATCTCAGACCTAAAAATAGATCCGCCAGGATATTGCGCAGGGAAAGTGGCAATTGGTCGTAACGTTTTAAGGCGCACTTCTCTGTAAAATCCCACCGAAATGTAATAATAGCCAGAGTGGCTCAGGAGGAGGCTATGTGAAAAAATCTTTTTTCGGAACGGAAACTGCTACTATAACACTCAGGAGGCGTCACCCTGAAAAGGGAGCACTACATCTAAAATAGGTTAAGATGAATCTTCATGACTTTTGCAGACGACTCCCAAGTGCAGAGTGCAAAGTTTGAAAATACTCCTTTTTTAACCAAACAGAGACACACTTGCAATTTTCACCCATAAGCGCGCAGTGTCACCAAATAACATAGTAACAAGCACAGATGATTAGAATTATGAATGAAAACTAGACAAAATATGGAATAAAATTATTTTTAGCAAAATTGGTGTTCTACGTCTGACTCAAAAATATCCATGTATCACTCAATAGCCTTTCTTTAACCTGCATTGCTGCAATGGTAAATGATCAGCACAATAAGTGTTAGGGTTAGAGTAATTAGGGTTGGCTTTTACAACTTTGTTATTGAATTTTTATTTGAAACATAGGATACGACCGACCAATTTGATGCTACTTTTTCCAGAAATGATGATATTTACCAAATTGGTCACTCAATCACTTTTATTCAACGTACATTGCGACAATGGAAAATGAACGCTTGAGTTAGGGTTAGGGTTAGGGCTATTAGGGTTGGCTTTTGCAACTCTGTTATCGATTTTTCAATTCAAAAATAGGTGAAATCCACTAATTTGATGCTCCTCTTTCAAAAAATTTTATTATTTGCCAAATTCTTTACTCTCACCCAATATGGGTTAGAGCTATTAAAGTTGGTTTTGACAGCTTTGCTATCGATTTTGAATTTCAAAAATAGAGTAAAACCGACTAATTTGATGCTCCTCTTTTTAAAAATGATGATATTGTCAAAATTGGTCACTATCACTCAATCACTTTTATTCAACGCCCATTGCTACAATGGTAAATGAATGCTTGAGTTAGGGATAGGGTTAGGGATATTACGGTTGGCTTTGACAGCTTTGCTATTGATTTTGAATTTCAAACATAGGGTGCAATCCACTAATTTGATGCTCCTCTATCCAAAAGTAATGATATTTTCAAAATTGGTCACTATCACTCAATCACTTTTATTCAACGGCCATTGCTTCAATGGTAAATGAATGCTTGAGTTAGGGTTAGGGTTAGGGCTATTAGGGTTGGCTTTGACAGCTTTGCTACTGATTTTGAAATTCTAACATAGGGTGCAATCCACTAATTTGATGCTCCTCTTTCCAAAAATTTTATTATTTGCCAAATTCTTTACTATCACCCAATCACTTTTGCTTATCGTCCATTCCTGTAATGGTAAAAGATCATTAGGGTTAGGGTTAGAGTTATTAGGGTTGGCTTTGACAGCTTTGCTATTGATTTTGAATTTCAAAATTAGAGTAAAACCGAGTAATTTGATGCTCCTCTTTTTAAAAATGATGATATTTTCAAAATTGGTCACTATCACTCAATCACTTTTATTCAACGCCCATTGCTACAATGGTAAATGAATGCTTGAGTTAGGGTTAGGGTTAGGGCTATTAGGGTTGGCTTTGACAGCTTTGCGATTGATTTTGAATTTCAAACATAGGGTGCAATCCACTAATTTGATGCTCCTCTATCCAAAAGTAATGATATTTTCAAAATTGGTCACTATCACTCAATCACTTTTATTCAACGCCCATTGCTACAATGGTAAATGAATGCTTGAGTTAGGGATAGGGTTAGGGATATTACGGTTGGCTTTGACAGCTTTGCTATTGATTTTGAATTTCAAACATAGGGTGCAATCCACTAATTTGATGCTCCTCTATCCAAAAGTAA
This sequence comes from Protula sp. h YS-2021, assembly GCA_949752745.1. Classification (NCBI taxonomy): domain Eukaryota; kingdom Metazoa; phylum Annelida; class Polychaeta; order Sabellida; family Serpulidae; genus Protula; species Protula sp. h YS-2021. The sequence continues at coordinate 17,283,695 of OX457033.1, forward strand.
TGATATTTTCAAAATTGGTCACTATCACTCAATCACTTTTATTCAACGGCCATTGCTTCAATGGTAAATGAATGCTTGAGTTAGGGTTAGGGTTAGGGCTATTAGGGTTGGCTTTGACAGCTTTGCTACTGATTTTGAAATTCTAACATAGGGTGCAATCCACTAATTTGATGCTCCTCTTTCCAAAAATTTTATTACTTGCCAAATTCTTTACTATCACCCAATCACTTTTGCTTATCGTCCATTCCTGTAATGGTAAAAGATCATTAGGGTTAGGGTTAGAGTTATTAGGGTTGGCTTTGACAGCTTTGCTATTGATTTTGAATTTCAAAATTAGAGTAAAACCGAGTAATTTGATGCTCCTCTTTTTAAAAATGATGATATTTTCAAAATTGGTCACTATCACTCAATCACTTTTATTCAACGCCCATTGCTACAATGGTAAATGAATGCTTGAGTTAGGGTTAGGGTTAGAGCTATTAGGGTTGGCTTTGACAGCTTTGCGATTGATTTTGAATTTCAAACATAGGGTGCAATCCACTAATTTGATGCTCCTCTTTCCAAAAATTTTATTATTTGTTAAATTCTTTACTATCACCCAATCACTTTTGCTTATCGTCCATTCCTGTAATGGTAAAAGATCATTAGGGTTAGGGTGAGAGTTATTAGGGTTGGCTTTGACAGCTTTGCTATTGATTTTGAATTTCAAACATAGGGTGCAATCCACTAATTTGATGCTCCTCTATCCAAAAGTAATGATATTTTCCAAATTGGTCACTATCACTCAATCACTTTTATTCAACGCCCATTGCTACAATGGTAAATGAATGCTTGAGTTAGGGATAGGGTTAGGGATATTACGGTTGGCTTTGACAGCTTTGCTATTGATTTTGAATTTCAAACATAGGGTGCAATCCACTAATTTGATGCTCCTCTATCCAAAAGTAATGATATTTTCAAAATTGGTCACTATCACTCAATCACTTTTATTCAACGGCCATTGCTTCAATGGTAAATGAATGCTTGAGTTAGGGTTAGGGTTAGGGCTATTAGGGTTGGCTTTGACAGCTTTGCTACTGATTTTGAAATTCTAACATAGGGTGCAATCCACTAATTTGATGCTCCTCTTTCCAAAAATTTTATTATTTGCCAAATTCTTCACTATCACCCAATCACTTTTGCTTATCGTCCATTCCTGTAATGGTAAAAGATCATTAGGGTTAGGGTTAGAGTTATTAGGGTTGGCTTTGACAGCTTTGCTATTGATTTTGAATTTCAAAATTAGAGTAAAACCGAGTAATTTGATGCTCCTCTTTTTAAAAATGATGATATTTTCAAAATTGGTCACTATCACTCAATCACTTTTATTCAACGCCCATTGCTTCAATGGTAAATGAATGCTTGAGTTAGGGTTAGGGTTAGGGCTATTAGGGTTGGCTTTGACAGCTTTGCTATTGATTTTGAATTTCAAACATAGAGTGCAATCCACTAATTTGATGCTCCTCTTTCCAAAAATTTTATTATTTGTTAAATTCTTTACTATCACCCAATCACTTTTGCTTATCGTCCATTCCTGTAATGGTAAAAGATCATTAGGGTTAGGGTGAGAGTTATTAGGGTTGGCTTTGACAGCTTTGCTATTGATTTTGAATTTCAAACATAGGGTGCAATCCACTAATTTGATGCTCCTCTATCCAAAAGTAATGATATTTTCAAAATTGGTCACTATCACTCAATCACTTTTATTCAACGCCCATTGCTTCAATGGTAAATGAATGCTTGAGTTAGGGTTAGGGTTAGGGCTATTAGGGTCGGCTTTGACAGCTTTGCTACTGATTTTGAAATTCTAAGATAGGGTGCAATCCACTAATTTGATGCTCCTCTTTCCAAAAATTTTATTATTTGCCAAATTCTTTACTATCACCCAATCACTTTTGCTTATCGTCCATTCCTGTAATGGTAAAAGATCATTGGGGTTAGGGTTAGAGTTATTAGGGTTGGCTTTGACAGCTTTGCTATTGATTTTGAATTTCAAACATAGGGTGCAATCCACTAATTTGATTCTCCTCTATCCAAAAGTAATGATATTTTCAAAATTGGTCACTATCACTCAATCACTTTTATTCAACGCCCATTGCTACAATGGTAAATGAATGCTTGAGTTAGGGTTAGGGTTAGGGCTATTAGGGTTGGCTTTGACAGCTTTGCTACTGATTTTGAAATTCTAAGATAGGGTGCAAACCACTAATTTGATGCTCCTCTTTCTAAAAATTTTATTATTTGCCAAATTCTTTACTATCACCCAATCACTTTTGCTTATCGTCCATTCCTGTAATGGTAAAAGATCATTAGGGATAGGGTTAGAGTTATTAGGGTTGGCTTTGACAGCTTTGCTATTGATTTTGAATTTCAAAATTAGAGTAAAACCGAGTAATTTGATGCTCCTCTTTTTAAAAATGATGATATTTTCAAAATTGGTCACTATCACTCAATCACTTTTATTCAACGCCCATTGCTACAATGGTAAATGAATGCTTGAGTTAGGGTTAGGGTTAGGGCTATTAGGGTTGGCTTTGACAGCTTTGCCACTGATTTTGAAATTCTAACATAGGGTGCAATCCACTAATTTGATGCTCCTCTTTCCAAAAATTTTATTATTTGCCAAATTCTTCACTATCACCCAATCACTTTTGCTTATCGTCCATTCCTGTAATGGTAAAAGATCATTAGGGTTAGGGTTAGAGTTATTAGGGTTGGCTTTGAAAGCTTTGCGATTGATTTTGAATTTCAAACATAGGGTGCAATCCACTAATTTGATGCTCCTCTTTCCAAAAATTTTATTATTTGCCAAATTCTTTACTATCACCCAATCACTTTTGCTTATCGTCCATTCCTGTAATGGTAAAAGATCATTAGGGTTAGGGTTAGAGTTATTAGGGTTGGCTTTGACAGCTTTGCTATTGATTTTGAATTTCAAACATAGAGTGCAATCCACTAATTTGATGCTCCTCTTTCCAAAAATTTTATTATTTGCCAAATTCTTTACTATCACCCAATCACTTTTGCTTATCGTCCATTCCTGTAATGGTAAAAGATCATTAGGGTTAGGGTGAGAGTTATTAGGGTTGGCTTTGACAGCTTTGCTATTGATTTTGAATTTCAAACATAGGGTGCAATCCACTAATTTGATGCTCCTCTATCCAAAAGTAATGATATTTTCAAAATTGGTCACTATCACTCAATCACTTTTATTCAACGCCCATTGCTTCAATGGTAAATGAATGCTTGAGTTAGGGTTAGGGTTAGGGCTATTAGGGTCGGCTTTGACAGCTTTGCTACTGATTTTGAAATTCTAAGATAGGGTGCAATCCACTAATTTGATGCTCCTCTTTCCAAAAATTTTATTATTTGCCAAATTCTTTACTATCACCCAATCACTTTTGCTTATCGTCCATTCCTGTAATGGTAAAAGATCATTGGGGTTAGGGTTAGAGTTATTAGGGTTGGCTTTGACAGCTTTGCTATTGATTTTGAATTTCAAACATAGGGTGCAATCCACTAATTTGATTCTCCTCTATCCAAAAGTAATGATATTTTCAAAATTGGTCACTATCACTCAATCACTTTTATTCAACGCCCATTGCTACAATGGTAAATGAATGCTTGAGTTAGGGTTAGGGTTAGGGCTATTAGGGTTGGCTTTGACAGCTTTGCTACTGATTTTGAAATTCTAAGATAGGGTGCAAACCACTAATTTGATGCTCCTCTTTCTAAAAATTTTATTATTTGCCAAATTCTTTACTATCACCCAATCACTTTTGCTTATCGTCCATTCCTGTAATGGTAAAAGATCATTAGGGATAGGGTTAGAGTTATTAGGGTTGGCTTTGACAGCTTTGCTATTGATTTTGAATTTCAAAATTAGAGTAAAACCGAGTAATTTGATGCTCCTCTTTTTAAAAATGATGATATTTTCAAAATTGGTCACTATCACTCAATCACTTTTATTCAACGCCCATTGCTACAATGGTAAATGAATGCTTGAGTTAGGGTTAGGGTTAGGGCTATTAGGGTTGGCTTTGACAGCTTTGCCACTGATTTTGAAATTCTAACATAGGGTGCAATCCACTAATTTGATGCTCCTCTTTCCAAAAATTTTATTATTTGCCAAATTCTTCACTATCACCCAATCACTTTTGCTTATCGTCCATTCCTGTAATGGTAAAAGATCATTAGGGTTAGGGTTAGAGTTATTAGGGTTGGCTTTGAAAGCTTTGCGATTGATTTTGAATTTCAAACATAGGGTGCAATCCACTAATTTGATGCTCCTCTTTCCAAAAATTTTATTATTTGCCAAATTCTTTACTATCACCCAATCACTTTTGCTTATCGTCCATTCCTGTAATGGTAAAAGATCATTAGGGTTAGGGTTAGAGTTATTAGGGTTGGCTTTGACAGCTTTGCTATTGATTTTGAATTTCAAACATAGAGTGCAATCCACTAATTTGATGCTCCTCTTTCCAAAAATTTTATTATTTGCCAAATTCTTTACTATCACCCAATCACTTTTGCTTATCGTCCATTCCTGTAATGGTAAAAGATCATTAGGGTTAGGGTGAGAGTTATTAGGGTTGGCTTTGACAGCTTTGCTATTGATTTTGAATTTCAAACATAGGGTGCAATCCACTAATTTGATGCTCCTCTATCCAAAAGTAATTATATTTTCAAAATTGGTCACTATCACTCAATCACTTTTATTCAACGCCCATTGCTACAATGGTAAATGAATGCTTGAGTTAGGGTTAGGGTTAGGGCTATTAGGGTTGGCTTTGACAGCTTTGCTACTGATTTTGAAATTCTAAGATAGGGTGCAAACCACTAATTTGATGCTCCTCTTTCTAAAAATTTTATTATTTGCCAAATTCTTTACTATCACCCAATCACTTTTGCTTATCGTCCATTCCTGTAATGGTAAAAGATCATTAGGGATAGGGTGAGAGTTATTAGGGTTGGCTTTGACAGCTTTGCTATTGATTTTGAATTTCAAAATTAGAGTAAAACCGAGTAAGTTGATGCTCCTCTTTTTAAAAATGATGATATTTTCAAAATTGGTCACTATCACTCAATCACTTTTATTCAACGCCCATTGCTACAATGGTAAATGAATGCTTGAGTTAGGGTTAGGGTTAGGGCTATTAGGGTTGGCTTTGACAGCTTTGCTACTGATTTTGAAATTCTAACATAGGGTGCAATCCACTAATTTGATGCTCCTCTTTCCAAAAATTTTATTATTTGCCAAATTCTTCACTATCACCCAATCACTTTTGCTTATCGTCCATTCCTGTAATGGTAAAAGATCATTAGGGTTAGGGTTAGAGTTATTAGGGTTGGCTTTGACAGCTTTGCTATTGATTTTGAATTTCAAAAATAGAGTAAAACCGAGTAATTTGATGCTCCTCTTTTTTAAAATGATGATATTTTCAAAATTGGTCACTATCACTCAATCACTTTTATTCAACGCCCATTGCTACAATGGTAAATGAATGCTTGAGTTAGGGTTAGGGTTAGGGCTATTAGGGTTGGCTTTGACTGCTTTGCGATTGATTTTGAATTTCAAACATAGGGTGCAATCCACTAATTTGATGCTCCTCTTTCCAAAAATTTTATTATTTGCCAAATTCTTTACTATAACCCAATCACTTTTGCTTATCGTCCATTCCTGTAATGGTAAAAGATCATTAGGGTTAGGGTTAGAGTTATTAGGGTTGGCTTTGAAAGCTTTGCGATTGATTTTGAATTTCAAACATAGGGTGCAATCCACTAATTTGATGCTCCTCTTTCCAAAAATTTTATTATTTGCCAAATTCTTTACTATCACCCAATCACTTTTGCTTATCGTCCATTCCTGTAATGGTAAAAGATCATTAGGGTTAGGGTGAGAGTTATTAGGGTTGGCTTTGACAGCTTTGCTATTGATTTTGAATTTCAAACATAGAGTGCAATCCACTAATTTGATGCTCCTCTTTCCAAAAATTTTATTATTTGCCAAATTCTTTACTATCACCCAATCACTTTTGCTTATCGTCCATTCCTGTAATGGTAAAAGATCATTAGGGTTAGGGTGAGAGTTATTAGGGTTGGCTTTGACAGCTTTGCTATTGATTTTGAATTTCAAACATAGGGTGCAATCCACTAATTTGATGCTCCTCTATCCAAAAGTAATTATATTTTCAAAATTGGTCACTATCACTCAATCACTTTTATTCAACGCCCATTGCTACAATGGTAAATGAATGCTTGAGTTAGGGTTAGGGTTAGGGCTATTAGGGTTGGCTTTGACAGCTTTGCTACTGATTTTGAAATTCTAAGATAGGGTGCAATCCACTAATTTGATGCTCCTCTTTCCAAAAATTTTATTATTTGCCAAATTCTTTACTATCACCCAATCACTTTTGCTTATCGTCCATTCCTGTAATGGTAAAAGATCATTAGGGTTAGGGTGAGAGTTATTAGGGTTGGCTTTGACAGCTTTGCTATTGATTTTGAATTTCAAAATTAGAGTAAAACCGAGTAATTTGATGCTCCTCTTTTTAAAAATGATGATATTTTCAAAATTGGTCACTATCACTCAATCACTTTTATTCAACGCCCATTGCTACAATGGTAAATGAATGCTTGAGTTAGGGTTAGGGTTAGGGCTATTAGGGTTGGCTTTGACTGCTTTGCGATTGATTTTGAATTTCAAACATAGGGTGCAATCCACTAATTTGATGCTCCTCTTTCCAAAAATTTTATTATTTGCCAAATTCTTTACTATAACCCAATCACTTTTGCTTATCGTCCATTCCTGTAATGGTAAAAGATCATTAGGGTTAGGGTTAGAGTTATTAGGGTTGGCTTTGAAAGCTTTGCGATTGATTTTGAATTTCAAACATAGGGTGCAATCCACTAATTTGATGCTCCTCTTTCCAAAAATTTTATTATTTGCCAAATTCTTTACTATCACCCAATCACTTTTGCTTATCGTCCATTCCTGTAATGGTAAAAGATCATTAGGGTTAGGGTTAGAGTTATTAGGGTTGGCTTTGACAGCTTTGCTATTGATTTTGAATTTCAAACATAGAGTGCAATCCACTAATTTGATGCTCCTCTTTCCAAAAATTTTATTATTTGCCAAATTCTTTACTATCACCCAATCACTTTTGCTTATCGTCCATTCCTGTAATGGTAAAAGATCATTAGGGTTAGGGTGAGAGTTATTAGGGTTGGCTTTGACAGCTTTGCTATTGATTTTGAATTTCAAACATAGGGTGCAATCCACTAATTTGATGCTCCTCTATCCAAAAGTAATTATATTTTCAAAATTGGTCACTATCACTCAATCACTTTTATTCAACGCCCATTGCTACAATGGTAAATGAATGCTTGAGTTAGGGTTAGGGTTAGGGCTATTAGGGTTGGCTTTGACAGCTTTGCTACTGATTTTGAAATTCTAACATAGGGTGCAATCCACTAATTTGATGCTCCTCTTTCCAAAAATTTTATTATTTGCCAAATTCTTTACTATCACCCAATCACTTTTGCTTATCGTCCATTCCTGTAATGGTAAAAGATCATTAGGGTTAGGGTGAGAGTTATTAGGGTTGGCTTTGACAGCTTTGCTATTGATTTTGAATTTCAAAATTAGAGTAAAACCGAGTAATTTGATGCTCCTCTTTTTAAAAATGATGATATTTTCAAAATTGGTCACTATCACTCAATCACTTTTATTCAACGCCCATTGCTACAATGGTAAATGAATGCTTGAGTTAGGGTTAGGGATAGGGCTATTAGGGTTGGCTTTGACAGCTTTGCGATTGATTTTGAATTTCAAACATAGGGTGCAATCCACTAATTTGATGCTCCTCTTTCCAAAAATTTTATTATTTGTTAAATTCTTTACTATCACCCAATCACTTTTGCTTATCGTCCATTCCTGTAATGGTAAAAGATCATTAGGGTTAGGGTGAGAGTTATTAGGGTTGGCTTTGACAGCTTTGCTATTGATTTTGAATTTCAAACATAGGGTGCAATCCACTAATTTGATGCTCCTCTTTCCAAAAATTTTATTATTTGCCAAATTCTTCACTATCACCCAATCACTTTTGCTTATCGTCCATTCCTGTAATGGTAAAAGATCATTAGGGTTAGGGTTAGAGTTATTAGGGTTGGCTTTGACAGCTTTGCTATTGATTTTGAATTTCAAACATAGGGTGCAATCCACTAATTTGATGCTCCTCTATCCAAAAGTAATGATATTTTCAAAATTGGTCACTATCACTCAATCACTTTTATTCAACGCCCATTGCTTCAATGGTAAATGAATGCTTGAGTTAGGGTTAGGGTTAGGGCTATTAGGGTCGGCTTTGACAGCTTTGCTACTGATTTTGAAATTCTAAGATAGGGTGCAATCCACTAATTTGATGCTCCTCTTTCCAAAAATTTTATTATTTGCCAAATTCTTTACTATCACCCAATCACTTTTGCTTATCGTCCATTCCTGTAATGGTAAAAGATCATTGGGGTTAGGGTTAGAGTTATTAGGGTTGGCTTTGACAGCTTTGCTATTGATTTTGAATTTCAAAAATAGAGTAAAACCGAGTAATTTGATGCTCCTCTTTTTAAAAATGATGATATTTTCAAAATTGGTCACTATCACTCAATCACTTTTATTCAACGCCCATTGCTACAATGGTAAATGAATGCTTGAGTTAGGGTTAGGGCTATTAGGGTTGGCTTTGACAGCTTTGCTATTGATTTTGAATTTCAAACATAGGGTGCAATCCACTAATTTGATGCTCCTCTTTCCAAAAATTTTATTATTTGCCAAATTCTTTACTATAACCCAATCACTTTTGCTTATCGTCCATTCCTGTAATGGTAAAAGATCATTAGGGTTAGGGTGAGAGTTATTAGGGTTGGCTTTGACAGCTTTGCGATTGATTTTGAATTTCAAACATAGGGTGCAATCCACTAATTTGATGCTCCTCTTTCCAAAAATTTTATTATTTGCCAAATTCTTTACTATCACCCAATCACTTTTGCTTATCGTCCATTCCTGTAATGGTAAAAGATCATTAGGGTTAGGGTTAGAGTTATTAGGGTTGGCTTTGACAGCTTTGCTATTGATTTTGAATTTCAAACATAGGGTGCAATCCACTAATTTGATGCTCCTCTATCCAAAAGTAATTATATTTTCAAAATTGGTCACTATCACTCAATCACTTTTATTCAACGCCCATTGCTACAATGGTAAATGAATGCTTGAGTTAGGGTTAGGGTTAGGGCTATTAGGGTTGGCTTTGACAGCTTTGCTACTGATTTTGAAATTCTAAGATAGGGTGCAATCCACTAATTTGATGCTCCTCTTTCCAAAAATTTTATTATTTGCCAAATTCTTTACTATCACCCAATCACTTTTGCTTATCGTCCATTCCTGTAATGGTAAAAGATCATTAGGGTTAGGGTGAGAGTTATTAGGGTTGGCTTTGACAGCTTTGCTATTGATTTTGAATTTCAAAATTAGAGTAAAACCGAGTAATTTGATGCTCCTCTTTTTTAAAAATGATGATATTTTCAAAATTGGTCACTATCACTCAATCACTTTTATTCAACGCCCATTGCTACAATGGTAAATGAATGCTTGAGTTAGGGTTAGGGTTAGGGCTATTAGGGTTGGCTTTGACTGCTTTGCGATTGATTTTGAATTTCAAACATAGGGTGCAATCCACTAATTTGATGCTCCTCTTTCCAAAAATTTTATTATTTGCCAAATTCTTTACTATAACCCAATCACTTTTGCTTATCGTCCATTCCTGTAATGGTAAAAGATCATTAGGGTTAGGGTTAGAGTTATTAGGGTTGGCTTTGAAAGCTTTGCGATTGATTTTGAATTTCAAACATAGGGTGCAATCCACTAATTTGATGCTCCTCTTTCCAAAAATTTTATTATTTGCCAAATTCTTTACTATCACCCAATCACTTTTGCTTATCGTCCATTCCTGTAATGGTAAAAGATCATTAGGGTTAGGGTTAGAGTTATTAGGGTTGGCTTTGACAGCTTTGCTATTGATTTTGAATTTCAAACATAGAGTGCAATCCACTAATTTGATGCTCCTCTTTCCAAAAATTTTATTATTTGCCAAATTCTTTACTATCACCCAATCACTTTTGCTTATCGTCCATTCCTGTAATGGTAAAAGATCATTAGGGTTAGGGTGAGAGTTATTAGGGTTGGCTTTGACAGCTTTGCTATTGATTTTGAATTTCAAACATAGGGTGCAATCCACTAATTTGATGCTCCTCTATCCAAAAGTAATTATATTTTCAAAATTGGTCACTATCACTCAATCACTTTTATTCAACGCCCATTGCTACAATGGTAAATGAATGCTTGAGTTAGGGTTAGGGTTAGGGCTATTAGGGTTGGCTTTGACAGCTTTGCTACTGATTTTGAAATTCTAACATAGGGTGCAATCCACTAATTTGATGCTCCTCTTTCCAAAAATTTTATTATTTGCCAAATTCTTTACTATCACCCAATCACTTTTGCTTATCGTCCATTCCTGTAATGGTAAAAGATCATTAGGGTTAGGGTGAGAGTTATTAGGGTTGGCTTTGACAGCTTTGCTATTGATTTTGAATTTCAAAATTAGAGTAAAACCGAGTAATTTGATGCTCCTCTTTTTAAAAATGATGATATTTTCAAAATTGGTCACTATCACTCAATCACTTTTATTCAACGCCCATTGCTACAATGGTAAATGAATGCTTGAGTTAGGGTTAGGGTTAGGGCTATTAGGGTTGGCTTTGACAGCTTTGCGATTGATTTTGAATTTCAAACATAGGGTGCAATCCACTAATTTGATGCTCCTCTTTCCAAAAATTTTATTATTTGTTAAATTCTTTACTATCACCCAATCACTTTTGCTTATCGTCCATTCCTGTAATGGTAAAAGATCATTAGGGTTAGGGTGAGAGTTATTAGGGTTGGCTTTGACAGCTTTGCTATTGATTTTGAATTTCAAACATAGGGTGCAATCCACTAATTTGATGCTCCTCTTTCCAAAAATTTTATTATTTGCCAAATTCTTCACTATCACCCAATCACTTTTGCTTATCGTCCATTCCTGTAATGGTAAAAGATCATTAGGGTTAGGGTTAGAGTTATTAGGGTTGGCTTTGACAGCTTTGCTATTGATTTTGAATTTCAAACATAGGGTGCAATCCACTAATTTGATGCTCCTCTATCCAAAAGTAATGATATTTTCAACATTGGTCACTATCACTCAATCACTTTTATTCAACGCCCATTGCTTCAATGGTAAATGAATGCTTGAGTTAGGGTTAGGGTTAGGGCTATTAGGGTCGGCTTTGACAGCTTTGCTACTGATTTTGAAATTCTAAGATAGGGTGCAATCCACTAATTTGATGCTCCTCTTTCCAAAAATTTTATTATTTGCCAAATTCTTTACTATCACCCAATCACTTTTGCTTATCGTCCATTCCTGTAATGGTAAAAGATCATTGGGGTTAGGGTTAGAGTTATTAGGGTTGGCTTTGACAGCTTTGCTATTGATTTTGAATTTCAAAAATAGAGTAAAACCGAGTAATTTGATGCTCCTCTTTTTAAAAATGATGATATTTTCAAAATTGGTCACTATCACTCAATCACTTTTATTCAACGCCCATTGCTACAATGGTAAATGAATGCTTGAGTTAGGGTTAGGGCTATTAGGGTTGGCTTTGACAGCTTTGCTATTGATTTTGAATTTCAAACATAGGGTGCAATCCACTAATTTGATGCTCCTCTTTCCAAAAATTTTATTATTTGCCAAATTCTTTACTATAACCCAATCACTTTTGCTTATCGTCCATTCCTGTAATGGTAAAAGATCATTAGGGTTAGGGTGAGAGTTATTAGGGTTGGCTTTGACAGCTTTGCGATTGATTTTGAATTTCAAACATAGGGTGCAATCCACTAATTTGATGCTCCTCTTTCCAAAAATTTTATTATTTGCCAAATTCTTTACTATCACCCAATCACTTTTGCTTATCGTCCATTCCTGTAATGGTAAAAGATCATTAGGGTTAGGGTTAGAGTTATTAGGGTTGGCTTTGACAGCTTTGCTATTGATTTTGAATTTCAAACATAGGGTGCAATCCACTAATTTGATGCTCCTCTATCCAAAAGTAATGATATTTTCAAAATTGGTCACTATCACTCAATCACTTTTATTCAACGCCCATTGCTACAATGGTAAATGAATGCTTGAGTTAGGGTTAGGGTTAGGGCTATTAGGGTTGGCTTTGACAGCTTTGCTACTGATTTTGAAATTCTAACATAGGGTGCAATCCACTAATTTGATGCTCCTCTTTCCAAAAATTTTATTATTTGCCAAATTCTTTACTATCACCCAATCACTTTTGCTTATCGTCCATTCCTGTAATGGTAAAAGATCATTAGGGTTAGGGTGAGAGTTATTAGGGTTGGCTTTGACAGCTTTGCTATTGATTTTGAATTTCAAAATTAGAGTAAAACCGAGTAATTTGATGCTCCTCTTTTTAAAAATGATGATATTTTCAAAATTGGTCACTATCACTCAATCACTTTTATTCAACGCCCATTGCTACAATGGTAAATGAATGCTTGAGTTAGTGTTAGGGTTAGGGCTATTAGGGTTGGCTTTGACAGCTTTGCGATTGATTTTGAATTTCAAACATAGGGTGCAATCCACTAATTTGATGCTCCTCTTTCCAAAAATTTTATTATTTGTTAAATTCTTTACTATCACCCAATCACTTTTGCTTATCGTCCATTCCTGTAATGGTAAAAGATCATTAGGGTTAGGGTGAGAGTTATTAGGGTTGGCTTTGACAGCTTTGCTATTGATTTTGAATTTCAAACATAGGGTGCAATCCACTAATTTGATGCTCCTCTTTCCAAAAATTTTATTATTTGCCAAATTCTTCACTATCACCCAATCACTTTTGCTTATCGTCCATTCCTGTAATGGTAAAAGATCATTAGGGTTAGGGTTAGAGTTATTAGGGTTGGCTTTGACAGCTTTGCTATTGATTTTGAATTTCAAACATAGGGTGCAATCCACTAATTTGATGCTCCTCTATCCAAAAGTAATGATATTTTCAACATTGGTCACTATCACTCAATCACTTTTATTCAACGCCCATTGCTTCAATGGTAAATGAATGCTTGAGTTAGGGTTAGGGTTAGGGCTATTAGGGTCGGCTTTGACAGCTTTGCTACTGATTTTGAAATTCTAAGATAGGGTGCAATCCACTAATTTGATGCTCCTCTTTCCAAAAATTTTATTATTTGCCAAATTCTTTACTATCACCCAATCACTTTTGCTTATCGTCCATTCCTGTAATGGTAAAAGATCATTGGGGTTAGGGTTAGAGTTATTAGGGTTGGCTTTGACAGCTTTGCTATTGATTTTGAATTTCAAAAATAGAGTAAAACCGAGTAATTTGATGCTCCTCTTTTTAAAAATGATGATATTTTCAAAATTGGTCACTATCACTCAATCACTTTTATTCAACGCCCATTGCTACAATGGTAAATGAATGCTTGAGTTAGGGTTAGGGCTATTAGGGTTGGCTTTGACAGCTTTGCTATTGATTTTGAATTTCAAACATAGGGTGCAATCCACTAATTTGATGCTCCTCTTTCCAAAAATTTTATTATTTGCCAAATTCTTTACTATAACCCAATCACTTTTGCTTATCGTCCATTCCTGTAATGGTAAAAGATCATTAGGGTTAGGGTGAGAGTTATTAGGGTTGGCTTTGACAGCTTTGCGATTGATTTTGAATTTCAAACATAGGGTGCAATCCACTAATTTGATGCTCCTCTTTCCAAAAATTTTATTATTTGCCAAATTCTTTACTATCACCCAATCACTTTTGCTTATCGTCCATTCCTGTAATGGTAAAAGATCATTAGGGTTAGGGTTAGAGTTATTAGGGTTGGCTTTGACAGCTTTGCTATTGATTTTGAATTTCAAACATAGGGTGCAATCCACTAATTTGATGCTCCTCTATCCAAAAGTAATGATATTTTCAAAATTGGTCACTATCACTCAATCACTTTTATTCAACGCCCATTGCTACAATGGTAAATGAATGCTTGAGTTAGGGTTAGGGTTAGGGCTATTAGGGTTGGCTTTGACAGCTTTGCTACTGATTTTGAAATTCTAACATAGGGTGCAATCCACTAATTTGATGCTCCTCTTTCCAAAAATTTTATTATTTGCCAAATTCTTCACTATCACCCAATCACTTTTGCTTATCGTCCATTCCTGTAATGGTAAAAGATCATTAGGGTTAGGGTTAGAGTTATTAGGGTTGGCTTTGACAGCTTTGCTATTGATTTTGAATTTCAAAAATAGAGTAAAACCGAGTAATTTGATGCTCCTCTTTTTAAAAATGATGATATTTTCAAAATTGGTCACTATCACTCAATCACTTTTATTCAACGCCCATTGCTACAATGGTAAATGAATGCTTGAGTTAGGGTTAGGGTTAGGGCTATTAGGGTTGGCTTTGACAGCTTTGCCACTGATTTTGAAATTCTAACATAGGGTGCAATCCACTAATTTGATGCTCCTCTTTCCAAAAATTTTATTATTTGCCAAATTCTTCACTATCACCCAATCACTTTTGCTTATCGTCCATTCCTGTAATGGTAAAAGATCATTAGGGTTAGGGTTAGAGTTATTAGGGTTGGCTTTGAAAGCTTTGCGATTGATTTTGAATTTCAAACATAGGGTGCAATCCACTAATTTGATGCTCCTCTTTCCAAAAATTTTATTATTTGCCAAATTCTTTACTATCACCCAATCACTTTTGCTTATCGTCCATTCCTGTAATGGTAAAAGATCATTAGGGTTAGGGTTAGAGTTATTAGGGTTGGCTTTGACAGCTTTGCTATTGATTTTGAATTTCAAACATAGAGTGCAATCCACTAATTTGATGCTCCTCTTTCCAAAAATTTTATTATTTGCCAAATTCTTTACTATCACCCAATCACTTTTGCTTATCGTCCATTCCTGTAATGGTAAAAGATCATTAGGGTTAGGGTGAGAGTTATTAGGGTTGGCTTTGACAGCTTTGCTATTGATTTTGAATTTCAAACATAGGGTGCAATCCACTAATTTGATGCTTCTCTATCCAAAAGTAATTATATTTTCAAAATTGGTCACTATCACTCAATCACTTTTATTCAACGCCCATTGCTACAATGGTAAATGAATGCTTGAGTTAGGGTTAGGGTTAGGGCTATTAGGGTCGGCTTTGACAGCTTTGCTACTGATTTTGAAATTCTAAGATAGGGTGCAATCCACTAATTTGATGCTCCTCTTTCCAAAAATTTTATTATTTGCCAAATTCTTTACTATCACCCAATCACTTTTGCTTATCGTCCATTCCTGTAATGGTAAAAGATCATTAGGGTTAGGGTTAGAGTTATTAGGGTTGGCTTTGACAGCTTTGCTATTGATTTTGAATTTCAAAATTATAGTAAAACCGAGTAATTTGATGCTCCTCTTTTGAAAAATGATGATATTTTCAAAATTGGTCACTATCACTCAATCACTTTTATTCAACGCCCATTGCTACAATGGTAAATGAATGCTTGAGTTAGGGTTAGGGTTAGGGCTATTAGGGTTGGCTTTGACAGGTTTGCTATTGCTTTTGAATTTCAAACATAGGGTGCAATCCACTAATTTGATGCTCCTCTTTCCAAAAATTTTATTATTTGCCAAATTCTTTACTATCACCCTATCACTTTTGCTTATCGTCCATTCCTGTAATGGTAAAAGATCATTAGGGTTAGGGTGAGAGTTATTAGGGTTGGCTTTGACAGCTTTGCTATTGATTTTGAATTTCAAACATCGGGTGCAATCCACTAATTTGATGCTCCTCTTTCCAAAAATTTTATTATTTGCGAAATTCTTCACTATCACCCATTCACTTTTGCTTATCGTCCATTCCTGTAATGGTAAAAGATCATTAGGGTTAGGGTTAGAGTTATTAGGGTTGGCTTTGACAGCTTTGCTATTGATTTTGAATTTCAAACATAGGGTGCAATCCACTAATTTGATGCTCCTCTATCCAAAAGTAATGATATTTTCAAAATTGGTCACTATCACTCAATCACTTTTATTCAACGCCCATTGCTACAATGGTAAATGAATGCTTGAGTTAGGGTTAGGGTTAGGGCTATTAGGGTTGGCTTTAACAGCTTTGCTACTGATTTTGAAATTCTAAGATAGGGTGCAATCCACTAATTTGATGCTCCTCTTTCCAAAAATTTTATTATTTGCCAAATTCTTTACTATCACCCAATCACTTTTGCTTATCGTCCATTCCTGTAATGGTAAAAGATCATTAGGGTTAGGGTTAGAGTTATTAGGGTTGGCTTTGACAGCTTTGCTATTGATTTTGAATTTCAAAAATAGAGTAAAACCGAGTAATTTGATGCTCCTCTTTTTAAAAATGATGATATTTTCAAAATTGGTCACTATCACTCAATCACTTTTATTCAACGCCCATTGCTACAATGGTAAATGAATGCTTGAGTTAGGGTTAGGGTTAGGGCTATTAGGGTTGGCTTTGACAGCTTTGCGATTGATTTTGAATTTCAAACATAGGGTGCAATCCACTAATTTGATGCTCCTCTTTCCAAAAATTTTATTATTTGCCAAATTCTTTACTATCACCCAATCACTTTTGCTTATCGTCCATTCCTGTAATGGTAAAAGATCATTAGGGTTAGGGTTAGAGTTATTAGGGTTGGCTTTGACAGCTTTGCTATTGATTTTGAATTTCAAACATAGGGTGCAATCCACTAATTTGATGCTCCTCTATCCAAAAGTAATTATATTTTCAAAATTGGTCACTATCACTCAATCACTTTTATTCAACGCCCATTGCTACAATGGTAAATGAATGCTTGAGTTAGGGTTAGGTTTAGGGATATTATGGTTGGCTTTGACAGCTTTGCTACTGATTTTGAAATTCTAAGATAGGGTGCAATCCACAAATTTGATGCTCCTCTTTCCAAAAATTTTATTATTTGCCAAATTCTTTACTATAACCCAATCACTTTTGCTTATCGTCCATTCCTGTAATGGTAAAAGATCATTAGGGTTAGGGTGAGAGTCATTAGGGTTGGCTTTGACAGCTTTGCGATTGATTTTGAATTTCAAACATAGGGTGCAATCCACTAATTTGATGCTCCTCTTTCCAAAAATTTTATTATTTGCCAAATTCTTTACTATCACCCAATCACTTTTGCTTATCGTCCATTCCTGTAATGGTAAAAGATCATTAGGGTTAGGGTTAGAGTTATTAGGGTTGGCTTTGACAGCTTTGCTATTGATTTTGAATTTCAAAAATAGAGTAAAACCGAGTAATTTGATGCTCCTCTTTTTAAAAATGATGATATTTTCAAAATTGGTCACTATCACTCAATCACTTTTATTCAACGCCCATTGCTACAATGGTAAATGAATGCTTGAGTTAGGGTTAGAGTTAGGGCTATTAGGGTTGGCTTTGACAGGTTTGCTATTGATTTTGAATTTCAAACATAGGGTGCAATCCACTAATTTGATGCTCCTCTTTCCAGAAATTTTATTATTTGCCAAATTCTTTACTATCACCCAATCACTTTTGCTTATCGTCCATTCCTGTAATGGTAAAAGATCATTAGGGTTAGGGTTAGAGTTATTAGGGTTGGCTTTGACAGCTTTGCTATTGATTTTGAATTTCAAACATAGGGTGCAATCCACTAATTTGATGCTCCTCTTTCCAAAAATTTTATTATTTGCCAAATTCTTTACTATCACCCAATCAATTTTGCTTATCGTCCATTCCTGTAATGGTAAAAGATCATTAGGGTTAGGGTTAGAGTTATTAGGGTTGGCTTTGACAGCTTTGCTATTGATTTTGAATTTCAAACATAGGGTGCAATCCACTAATTTGATGCTCCTCTATCCAAAAGTAATGATATTTTCCAAATTGGTCACTATCACTCAATCACTTTTATTCAACGCCCATTGCTACAATGGTAAATGAATGCTTGAGTTAGGGTTAGGGTTGGGGCTATTAGTGTTGGCTTTGACAGCTTTGCGATTGATTTTGAATTTCAAACACAGGGTGCAATCCACTAATTTGATGCTCCTCTTTCCAAAAATTTTATTATTTGCCAAATTCTTTACTATCACCCAATCACTTTTGCTTATCGTCCATTCCTGTAATGGTAAAAGATCATTAGGGTTAGGGTGAGAGTTATTAGGGTTGGCTTTGACAGGTTTGCTATTGATTTTGAATTTCAAACATAGGGTGCAATCCACTAATTTGATGCTCCTCTTTTCAAAAATTTTATTATTTGCCAAATTCTTTACTATCACCAAATCACTTTTGCTTATCGTCCATTCCTGTAATGGTAAAAGATCATTAGGGTTAGGGTTAGAGTTATTAGGGTTGGCTTTGACAGCTTTGCTATTGATTTTGAATTTCAAAAATAGAATAAAACCGAGTAATTTGATGCTCCTCTTTTTAAAAATGATGATATTTTCAAAATTGGTCACTATCACTCAATCACTTTTATTCAACGCCCATTGCTACAATGGTAAATGAATGCTTGAGTTAGGGTTAGAGTTAGGGCTATTAGGGTTGGCTTTGACAGCTTTGCGATTGATTTTGAATTTCAAACATAGGGTGCAATCCACTAATTTGATGCTCCTCTTTCCAGAAATTTTATTATTTGCCAAATTCTTTACTATCACCCAATCACTTTTGCTTATCGTCCATTCCTGTAATGGTAAAAGATCATTAGGGTTAGGGTTAGAGTTATTAGGGTTGGCTTTGACAGCTTTGCTATTGATTTTGAATTTCAAACATAGGGTGCAATCCACTAATTTGATGCTCCTCTTTCCAAAAATTTTATTATTTGCCAAATTCTTTACTATCACCCAATCACTTTTGCTTATCGTCCATTCCTGTAATGGTAAAAGATCATTAGGGTTAGGGTTAGAGTTATTAGGGTTGGCTTTGACAGCTTTGCTATTGATTTTGAATTTCAAACATAGGGTGCAATCCACTAATTTGATGCTCGTCTTTCCAAAAGTAATGATATTTTCAAAATTGGTCACTATCACTCAATCACTTTTATTCAACGCCCATTGCTACAATGGTTAATGAATGCTTGAGTTAGAGTTAGGGTTAGGGCTATTAGGGTTGGCTTTGACAGCTTTGCTATTGATTTTGAATTTCAAACATAGGGTGCAATCCACTAATTTGATGCTCCTCTTTCCAAAAATTTTATTATTTGCCAAATTCTTTACTATCACCCAATCACTTTTGCTTATCGTCCATTCCTGTAATGGTAAAAGATCATTAGGGTTAGGGTCAGAGTTATTAGGGTTGGCTTTGACAGCTTTGCGATTGATTTTGAATTTCAAACATAGGGTGCAATCCACTAATTTGATGCTCCTCTTTCCAAAAATTTTATTATTTGCCAAATTCTTTACTATCACCCAATCACTTTTGCTTATCGCCCATTCCTGTAATGGTAAAAGATCATAAGGGTTAGGGTTAGAGTTATTAGGGTTGGCTTTGACAGCTTTGCTATTGATTTTGAATTTCAAACATAGGGTGCAATCCACTTATTTGATGCTCCTCTATCCAAAAGTAATGATATTTTCCAAATTGGTCACTATCACTCAATCACTTTTATTCAACGCCCATTGCTACAATGGTAAATGAATGCTTGAGATAGGGTTAGGGTTAGGGCTATTAGGGTTGGCTTTGATAGCTTTGCGATTGATTTTGAATTTCAAACATAGGGTGCAATCCACTAATTTGATGCTCCTCTTTCCAAAAATTTTATTATTTGCCAAATTCTTTACTATAACCCAATCACTTCTGCTTATCGTCCATTCCTGTAATGGTAAAAGATCATTAGGGTTAGGGTGAGAGTTATTAGGGTTGGCTTTGACAACTTTGCGATTGATTTTGAATTTCAAACATAGGGTGCAATCCACTAATTTGATGCTCCTCTTTCCAAAAATTTTATTATTTGCCAAATTCTTTACTATCACCCAATCACTTTTGCTTATCGTCCATTCCTGTAATGGTAAAAGATCATTAGGGTTAGGGTTAGAGTTATTAGGGTTGGCTTTGACAGCTTTGCTATTGATTTTGAATTTCAAACATAGGGTGCAATACACTAATTTGATGCTCCTCTATCCAAAAGTAATTATATTTTCCAAATTGGTCACTATCACTCAATCACTTTTATTCAACGCCCATTGCTACAATGGTAAATGAGTGCTTGAGTTAGGGTTAGGGTTAGGGCTATTAGGATAGGCTTTGACAGCTTTGCTACTGATTTTGAAATTCTAAGATAGGGTGCAATCCACTAATTTGATGCTCCTCTTTCCAAAAATTTTATTATTTGCCAAATTCTTTACTATCACCCAATCACTTTTGCTTATCGTCCATTCCTGTAATGGTAAAAGATCATTAGGGTTAGGGTGAGAGTTATTAGGGTTGGCTTTGACAGCTTTGCTATTGATTTTGAATTTCAAACATAGGGTGCAATCCACTAATTTGATGCTCCTCTTTCCAAAAATTTTATTATTTGCCAAATTCTTCACTATCACCCAATCACTTTTGCTTATCGTCCATTCCTGTAATGGTAAAAGATCATTAGGGTTAGGGTTAGAGTTATTAGGGTTGGCTTTGACAGCTTTGCTATTGATTTTGAATTTCAAAAATAGAGTAAAACCGAGTAATTTGATGCTCCTCTTTTTAAAAATGATGATATTTTCAAAATTGGTCACTATCACTCAATCACTTTTATTCAACGCCCATTGCTACAATGGTAAATGAATGCTTGAGTTAGGGTTAGAGTTAGGGCTATTAGGTTTGGCTTTGACAGGTTTGCTATTGATTTTGAATTTCAAACATAGGGTGCAATCCACTAATTTGATGCTCCTCTTTCCAGAAATTTTATTATTTGCCAAATTCTTTACTATCACCCAATCACTTTTGCTTATCGTCCATTCCTGTAATGGTAAAAGATCATTAGGGTTAGGGTTAGAGTTATTAGGGTTGGCTTTGACAGCTTTGCTATTGATTTTGAATTTCAAACATAGGGTGCAATCCACTAATTTGATGCTCCTCTTTCCAAAAATTTTATTATTTGCCAAATTCTTTACTATCACCCAATCAATTTTGCTTATCGTCCATTCCTGTAATGGTAAAAGATCACTAGGGTTAGGGTTAGAGTTATTAGGGTTGGCTTTGACAGCTTTGCTATTGATTTTGAATTTCAAACATAGGGTGCAATCCACTAATTTGATGCTCCTCTATCCAAAAGTAATGATATTTTCCAAATTGGTCACTATCACTCAATCACTTTTATTCAACGCCCATTGCTACAATGGTAAATGAATGCTTTAGTTAGGGTTAGGGTTGGGGCTATTAGTGTTGGCTTTGACAGCTTTGCGATTGATTTTGAATTTCAAACACAGGGTGCAATCCACTAATTTGATGCTCCTCTTTCCAAAAATTTTATTATTTGCCAAATTCTTTACTATCACCCAATCACTTTTGCTTATCGTCCATTCCTGTAATGGTAAAAGATCATTAGGGTTAGGGTTAGAGTTATTAGGGTTGGCTTTGACAGCTTTGCTATTGATTTTGAATTTCAAACATAGGGTGCAATCCACTAATTTGATGCTCCTCTTTCCAAAAATTTTATTATTTGCCAAATTCTTTACTATCACCCAATCACTTTTGCTTATCGTCCATTCCTGTAATGGTAAAAGATCATTAGGGTTAGGGTTAGAGTTATTAGGGTTGGCTTTGACAGCTTTGCTATTGATTTTGAATTTCAAACATAGGGTGCAATCCACTAATTTGATGCTCGTCTTTCCAAAAGTAATGATATTTTCAAAATTGGTCACTATCACTCAATCACTTTTATTCAACGCCCATTGCTACAATGGTTAATGAATGCTTGAGTTAGAGTTAGGGTTAGGGCTATTAGGGTTGGCTTTGACAGCTTTGCTATTGATTTTGAATTTCAAACATAGGGTGCAATCCACTAATTTGATGCTCCTCTTTCCAAAAATTTTATTATTTGCCAAATTCTTTACTATCACCCAATCACTTTTGCTTATCGTCCATTCCTGTAATGGTAAAAGATCATTAGGGTTAGGGTTAGAGTTATTAGGGTTGGCTTTGACAGCTTTGCGATTGATTTTGAATTTCAAACATAGGGTGCAATCCACTAATTTGATGCTCCTCTTTCCAAAAATTTTATTATTTGCCAAATTCTTTACTATCACCCAATCACTTTTGCTTATCGCCCATTCCTGTAATGGTAAAAGATCATAAGGGTTAGGGTTAGAGTTATTAGGGTTGGCTTTGACAGCTTTGCTATTGATTTTGAATTTCAAACATAGGGTGCAATCCACTTATTTGATGCTCCTCTATCCAAAAGTAATGATATTTTCCAAATTGGTCACTATCACTCAATCACTTTTATTCAACGCCCATTGCTACAATGGTAAATGAATGCTTGAGATAGGGTTAGGGTTAGGGCTATTAGGGTTGGCTTTGATAGCTTTGCGATTGATTTTGAATTTCAAACATAGGGTGCAATCCACTAATTTGATGCTCCTCTTTCCAAAAATTTTATTATTTGCCAAATTCTTTACTATAACCCAATCACTTTTGCTTATCGTCCATTCCTGTAATGGTAAAAGATCATTAGGGTTAGGGTGAGAGTTATTAGGGTTGGCTTTGACAACTTTGCGATTGATTTTGAATTTCAAACATAGGGTGCAATCCACTAATTTGATGCTCCTCTTTCCAAAAATTTTATTATTTGCCAAATTCTTTACTATCACCCAATCACTTTTGCTTATCGTCCATTCCTGTAATGGTAAAAGATCATAAGGGTTAGGGTTAGAGTTATTAGGGTTGGCTTTGACAGCTTTGCTATTGATTTTGAATTTCAAACATAGGGTGCAATACACTAATTTGATGCTCCTCTATCCAAAAGTAATTATATTTTCCAAATTGGTCACTATCACTCAATCACTTTTATTCAACGCCCATTGCTACAATGGTAAATGAGTGCTTGAGTTAGGGTTAGGGTTAGGGCTATTAGGATAGGCTTTGACAGCTTTGCTACTGATTTTGAAATTCTAAGATAGGGTGCAATCCACTAATTTGATGCTCCTCTTTCCAAAAATTTTATTATTTGCCAAATTCTTTACTATCACCCAATCACTTTTGCTTATCGCCCATTCCTGTAATGGTAAAAGATCATTAGGGTTAGGGTTAGAGTTATTAGGGTTGGCTTTGACAGCTTTGCTATTGATTTTGAATTTCAAAAATAGAGTAAAACCGAGTAATTTGATGCTCCTCTTTTTAAAAATGATGATATTTTCCAAATTGGTCACTATCACTCAATCACTTTTATTCAACGCCCATTGCTACAATGGTAAATGAATGCTTGAGTTAGGGTTAGAGTTAGGGTTATTAGGGTTGGCTTTGACAGGTTTGCTATTGATTTTGAATTTCAAACATAGGGTGCAATCCACTAATTTGATGCTCCTCTTTCCAGAAATTTTATTATTTGCCAAATTCTTTACTATCACCCAATCACTTTTGCTTATCGTCCATTCCTGTAATGGTAAAAGATCATTAGGGTTAGGGTTAGAGTTATTAGGGTTGGCTTTGACAGCTTTGCTATTGATTTTGAATTTCAAACATAGGGTGCAATCCACTAATTTGATGCTCCTCTTTCCAAAAATTTTATTATTTGCCAAATTCTTTACTATCACCCAATCACTTTTGCTTATCGTCCATTCCTGTAATGGTGAAAGATCATTAGGGTTAGGGTTAGAGTTATTAGGGTTGGCTTTGACAGCTTTGCTATTGATTTTGAATTTCAAAAATAGAGTAAAACCGAGTAATTTGATGCTCCTCTTTTTAAAAATGATGATATTTTCAAAATTGGTCACTATCACTCAATCACTTTTATTCAACGCCCATTGCTACAATGGTTAATGAATGCTTGAGTTAGAGTTAGTGTTAGGGCTATTAGGGTTGGCTTTGACAGCTTTGCTATTGATTTTGAATTTCAAACATAGGGTGCAATCCACTAATTTGATGCTCCTCTTTCCAAAAGTAATGATATTTTCAAAATTGGTCACTATCACTCAATCACTTTTATTCAACGCCCATTGCTACAATGGTAAATGAATGCTTGAGTTAGGGTTAGTGTTAGGGCTATTAGGGTTGGCTTTGACAGCTTTGCTACTGATTTTGAAATTCTAAGATAGGGTGCAATCCACTAATTTGATGCTCCTCTTTCCAAAAATTTTATTATTTGCCAAATTCTTTACTATCACCCAATCACTTTTGCTTATCGTCCATTCCTGTAATGGTAAAAGATCATTAGGGTTAGGGTTAGAGTTATTAGGGTTGGCTTTGACAGCTTTGCTATTGATTTTGAATTTCAAACATAGGGTGCAATCCACTAATTTGATGCCCCTCTATCCAAAAGTAATGACATTTTCAAAATTGGTCACTATCACTCAATCACTTTTATTCAACGCCCATTGCTACAATGGTAAATGAATGCTTGAGTTAGGGTTAGGGTTAGGGCTATTAGGGTTGGCTTTGACAGCTTTGCTATTGATTTTGAATTTCAAACATAGGGTGCAATCCACTAATTTGATGCTCCTCTTTCCAAAAATTTTATTATTTGCCAAATTCTTTACTATCACCCAATCACTTTTGCTTATCGTCCATTCCTGTAATGGTAAAAGATCATTAGGGTTAGGGTTAGAGTTATTAGGGTTGGCTTTGACAGCTTTGCGATTGATTTTGAATTTCAAACATAGGGTGCAATCCACTAATTTGATTCTCCTCTTTCCAAAAATTTTATTATTTGCCAAATTCTTTACTATCACCCAATCACTTTTGCTTATCGCCCATTCCTGTAATGGTAAAAGATCATAAGGGTTAGGGTTAGAGTTATTAGGGTTGGCTTTGACAGCTTTGCTATTGATTTTGAATTTCAAACATAGGGTGCAATCCACTTATTTGATGCTCCTCTATCCAAAAATTTTATTATTTGCCAAATTCTTTACTATCACCCAATCACTTTTGCTTATCGTCCATTCCTGTAATGGTAAAAGATCATTAGGGTTAGGGTTAGAGTTATTAGGGTTGGCTTTGACAGCTTTGCGATTGATTTTGAATTTCAAACATAGGGTGCAATCCACTAATTTGATGCTCCTCTTTCCAAAAATTTTATTATTTGCCAAATTCTTTACTATCACCCAATCACTTTTGCTTATCGCCCATTCCTGTAATGGTAAAAGATCATAAGGGTTAGGGTTAGAGTTATTAGGGTTGGCTTTGACAGCTTTGCTATTGATTTTGAATTTCAAACATAGGGTGCAATCCACTTATTTGATGCTCCTCTATCCAAAAGTAATGATATTTTCCAAATTGGTCACTATCACTCAATCACTTTTATTCAACGCCCATTGCTACAATGGTAAATGAATGCTTGAGATAGGGTTAGGGTTAGGGCTATTAGGGTTGGCTTTGATAGCTTTGCGATTGATTTTGAATTTCAAACATAGGGTGCAATCCACTAATTTGATGCTCCTCTTTCCAAAAATTTTATTATTTGCCAAATTCTTTACTATAACCCAATCACTTTTGCTTATCGTCCATTCCTGTAATGGTAAAAGATCATTAGGGTTAGGGTGAGAGTTATTAGGGTTGGCTTTGACAACTTTGCGATTGATTTTGAATTTCAAACATAGGGTGCAATCCACTAATTTGATGCTCCTCTTTCCAAAAATTTTATTATTTGCCAAATTCTTTACTATCACCCAATCACTTTTGCTTATCGTCCATTCCTGTAATGGTAAAAGATCATTAGGGTTAGGGTTAGAGTTATTAGGGTTGGCTTTGACAGCTTTGCTATTGATTTTGAATTTCAAAAATAGAGTAAAACCGAGTAATTTGATGCTCCTCTTTTTAAAAATGATGATATTTTCAAAATTGGTCACTATCACTCAATCACTTTTATTCAACGCCCATTGCTACAATGGTTAATGAATGCTTGAGTTAGAGTTAGGGTTAGGGCTATTAGGGTTGGCTTTGACAGCTTTGCTATTGATTTTGAATTTCAAACATAGGGTGCAATCCACTAATTTGATGCTCCTCTTTCCAAAAGTAATGATATTTTCAAAATTGGTCACTATCACTCAATCACTTTTATTCAACGCCCATTGCTACAATGGTAAATGAATGCTTGAGTTAGGGTTAGGGTTAGGGCTATTAGGGTTGGCTTTGACAGCTTTGCTACTGATTTTGAAATTCTAAGATAGGGTGCAATCCACTAATTTGATGCTCCTCTTTCCAAAAATTTTATTATTTGCCAAATTCTTTACTATCACCCAATCACTTTTGCTTATCGTCCATTCCTGTAATGGTAAAAGATCATTAGGGTTAGGGTTAGAGTTATTAGGGTTGGCTTTGACAGCTTTGCTATTGATTTTGAATTTCAAACATAGGGTGCAATCCACTAATTTGATGCTCCTCTTTCCAAAAATTTTATTATTTGCCAAATTCTTTACTATCACCCAATCACTTTTGCTTATCGCCCATTCCTGTAATGGTAAAAGATCATAAGGGTTAGGGTTAGAGTTATTAGGGTTGGCTTTGACAGCTTTGCTATTGATTTTGAATTTCAAACATAGGGTGCAATCCACTTATTTGATGCTCCTCTATCCAAAAGTAATGATATTTTCCAAATTGGTCACTATCACTCAATGGTAAATGAATGCTTGAGATAGGGTTAGGGTTAGGGCTATTAGGGTTGGCTTTGATAGCTTTGCGATTGATTTTGAATTTCAAACATAGGGTGCAATCCACTAATTTGATGCTCCTCTTTCCAAAAATTTTATTATTTGCCAAATTCTTTACTATAACCCAATCACTTTTGCTTATCGTCCATTCCTGTAATGGTAAAAGATCATTAGGGTTAGGGTGAGAGTTATTAGGGTTGGCTTTGACAGCTTTGCGATTGATTTTGAATTTCAAACATAGGGTGCAATCCACTAATTTGATGCTCCTCTTTCCAAAAATTTTATTATTTGCCAAATTCTTTACTATCACCCAATCACTTTTGCTTATCGTCCATTCCTGTAATGGTAAAAGATCATTAGGGTTAGGGTTAGAGTTATTAGGGTTGGCTTTGACAGCTTTGCTATTGATTTTGAATTTCAAACATAGGGTGCAATACACTAATTTGATGCTCCTCTATCCAAAAGTAATTATATTTTCCAAATTGGTCACTATCACTCAATCACTTTTATTCAACGCCCATTGCTACAATGGTAAATGAATGCTTGAGTTAGGGTTAGAGTTAGGGCTATTAGGGTTGGCTTTGACAGGTTTGCTATTGATTTTGAATTTCAAACATAGGGTGCAATCCACTAATTTGATGCTCCTCTTTCCAGAAATTTTATTATTTGCCAAATTCTTTACTATCACCCAATCACTTTTGCTTATCGTCCATTCCTGTAATGGTAAAAGATCATTAGGGTTAGGGTTAGAGTTATTAGGGTTGGCTTTGACAGCTTTGCTATTGATTTTGAATTTCAAACATAGGGTGCAATCCACTAATTTGATGCTCCTCTTTCCAAAAATTTTATTATTTGCCAAATTCTTTACTATCACCCAATCACTTTTGCTTATCGTCCATTCCTGTAATGGTGAAAGATCATTAGGGTTAGGGTTAGAGTTATTAGGGTTGGCTTTGACAGCTTTGCTATTGATTTTGAATTTCAAAAATAGAGTAAAACCGAGTAATTTGATGCTCCTCTTTTTAAAAATGATGATATTTTCAAAATTGGTCACTATCACTCAATCACTTTTATTCAACGCCCATTGCTACAATGGTTAATGAATGCTTGAGTTAGAGTTAGGGTTAGGGCTATTAGGGTTGGCTTTGACAGCTTTGCTATTGATTTTGAATTTCAAACATAGGGTGCAATCCACTAATTTGATGCTCCTCTTTCCAAAAGTAATGATATTTTCAAAATTGGTCACTATCACTCAATCACTTTTATTCAACGCCCATTGCTACAATGGTAAATGAATGCTTGAGTTAGGGTTAGGGTTAGGGCTATTAGGGTTGGCTTTGACAGCTTTGCTACTGATTTTGAAATTCTAAGATAGGGTGCAATCCACTAATTTGATGCTCCTCTTTCCAAAAATTTTATTATTTGCCAAATTCTTTACTATCACCCAATCACTTTTGCTTATCGTCCATTCCTGTAATGGTAAAAGATCATTAGGGTTAGGGTTAGAGTTATTAGGGTTGGCTTTGACAGCTTTGCTATTGATTTTGAATTTCAAACATAGGGTGCAATCCACTAATTTGATGCTCCTCTATCCAAAAGTAATGACATTTTCAAAATTGGTCACTATCACTCAATCACTTTTATTCAACGCCCATTGCTACAATGGTAAATGAATGCTTGAGTTAGGGTTAGGGTTAGGGCTATTAGGGTTGGCTTTGACAGCTTTGCTATTGATTTTGAATTTCAAACATAGGGTGCAATCCACTAATTTGATGCTCCTCTTTCCAAAAATTTTATTATTTGCCAAATTCTTTACTATCACCCAATCACTTTTGCTTATCGTCCATTCCTGTAATGGTAAAAGATCATTAGGGTTAGGGTTAGAGTTATTAGGGTTGGCTTTGACAGCTTTGCGATTGATTTTGAATTTCAAACATAGGGTGCAATCCACTAATTTGATGCTCCTCTTTCCAAAAATTTTATTATTTGCCAAATTCTTTACTATCACCCAATCACTTTTGCTTATCGCCCATTCCTGTAATGGTAAAAGATCATAAGGGTTAGGGTTAGAGTTATTAGGGTTGGCTTTGACAGCTTTGCTATTGATTTTGAATTTCAAACATAGGGTGCAATCCACTTATTTGATGCTCCTCTATCCAAAAGTAATGATATTTTCCAAATTGGTCACTATCACTCAATCACTTTTATTCAACGCCCATTGCTACAATGGTAAATGAATGCTTGAGATAGGGTTAGGGTTAGGGCTATTAGGGTTGGCTTTGATAGCTTTGCGATTGATTTTGAATTTCAAACATAGGGTGCAATCCACTAATTTGATGCTCCTCTTTCCAAAAATTTTATTATTTGCCAAATTCTTTACTATAACCCAATCACTTTTGCTTATCGTCCATTCCTGTAATGGTAAAAGATCATTAGGGTTAGGGTGAGAGTTATTAGGGTTGGCTTTGACAGCTTTGCGATTGATTTTGAATTTCAAACATAGGGTGCAATCCACTAATTTGATGCTCCTCTTTCCAAAAATTTTATTATTTGCCAAATTCTTTACTATCACCCAATCACTTTTGCTTATCGTCCATTCCTGTAATGGTAAAAGATCATTAGGGTTAGGGTTAGAGTTATTAGGGTTGGCTTTGACAGCTTTGCTATTGATTTTGAATTTCAAACATAGGGTGCAATCCACTAATTTGATGCTCCTCTATCCAAAAGTAATTATATTTTCCAAATTGGTCACTATCACTCAATCACTTTTATTCAACGCCCATTGCTACAATGGTAAATGAGTGCTTGAGTTAGGGTTAGGGTTAGTGCTATTAGGATAGGCTTTGACAGCTTTGCTACTGATTTTGAAATTCTAAGATAGGGTGCAATCCACTAATTTGATGCTCCTCTTTCCAAAAATTTTATTATTTGCCAAATTCTTTACTATCACCCAATCACTTTTGCTTATCGCCCATTCCTGTAATGGTAAAAGATCATTAGGGTTAGGGTTAGAGTTATTAGGGTTGGCTTTGACAGCTTTGCTATTGATTTTGAATTTCAAAAATAGAGTAAAACCGAGTAATTTGATGCTCCTCTTTTTAAAAATGATGATATTTTCAAAATTGGTCACTATCACTCAATCACTTTTATTCAACGCCCATTGCTACAATGGTAAATGAATGCTTGAGTTAGGGTTAGAGTTAGGGCTATTAGGGTTGGCTTTGACAGGTTTGCTATTGATTTTGAATTTCAAACATAGGGTGCAATCCACTAATTTGATGCTCCTCTTTCCAGAAATTTTATTATTTGCCAAATTCTTTACTATCACCCAATCACTTTTGCTTATCGTCCATTCCTGTAATGGTAAAAGATCATTAGGGTTAGGGTTAGAGTTATTAGGGTTGGCTTTGACAGCTTTGCTATTGATTTTGAATTTCAAACATAGGGTGCAATCCACTAATTTGATGCTCCTCTTTCCAAAAATTTTATTATTTGCCAAATTCTTTACTATCACCCAATCACTTTTGCTTATCGCCCATTCCTGTAATGGTAAAAGATCATAAGGGTTAGGGTTAGAGTTATTAGGGTTGGCTTTGACAGCTTTGCTATTGATTTTGAATTTCAAACATAGGGTGCAATCCACTTATTTGATGCTCCTCTATCCAAAAGTAATGATATTTTCCAAATTGGTCACTATCACTCAATCACTTTTATTCAACGCCCATTGCTACAATGGTAAATGAATGCTTGAGATAGGGTTAGGGTTAGGGCTATTAGGGTTGGCTTTGATAGCTTTGCGATTGATTTTGAATTTCAAACATAGGGTGCAATCCACTAATTTGATGCTCCTCTTTCCAAAAATTTTATTATTTGCCAAATTCTTTACTATAACCCAATCACTTTTGCTTATCGTCCATTCCTGTAATGGTAAAAGATCATTAGGGTTAGGGTGAGAGTTATTAGGGTTGGCTTTGACAGCTTTGCGATTGATTTTGAATTTCAAACATAGGGTGCAATCCACTAATTTGATGCTCCTCTTTCCAAAAATTTTATTATTTGCCAAATTCTTTACTATCACCCAATCACTTTTGCTTATCGTCCATTCCTGTAATGGTAAAAGATCATTAGGGTTAGGGTTAGAGTTATTAGGGTTGGCTTTGACAGCTTTGCTATTGATTTTGAATTTCAAACATAGGGTGCAATCCACTAATTTGATGCTCCTCTATCCAAAAGTAATTATATTTTCCAAATTGGTCACTATCACTCAATCACTTTTATTCAACGCCCATTGCTACAATGGTAAATGAGTGCTTGAGTTAGGGTTAGGGTTAGTGCTATTAGGATAGGCTTTGACAGCTTTGCTACTGATTTTGAAATTCTAAGATAGGGTGCAATCCACTAATTTGATGCTCCTCTTTCCAAAAATTTTATTATTTGCCAAATTCTTTACTATCACCCAATCACTTTTGCTTATCGCCCATTCCTGTAATGGTAAAAGATCATTAGGGTTAGGGTTAGAGTTATTAGGGTTGGCTTTGACAGCTTTGCTATTGATTTTGAATTTCAAACATAGGGTGCAATCCACTAATTTGATGCTCCTCTTTCCAAAAATTTTATTATTTGCCAAATTCTTTACTATCACCCAATCACTTTTGCTTATCGTCAATTCCTGTAATGGTAACAGATCATTAGGGTTAGGGTTAGAGTTATTAGGGTTGGCTTTGACAGCTTTGCTATTGATTTTGAATTTCAAAAATAGAGTAAAACCGAGTAATTTGATGCTCCTCTTTTTAAAAATGATGATATTTTCAAAATTGGTCACTATCACTCAATCACTTTTATTCAACGCCCATTGCTACAATGGTAAATGAATGCTTGAGTTAGGGTTAGAGTTAGGGCTATTAGGGTTGGCTTTGACAGGTTTGCTATTGATTTTGAATTTCAAACATAGGGTGCAATCCACTAATTTGATGCTCCTCTTTCCAGAAATTTTATTATTTGCCAAATTCTTTACTATCACCCAATCACTTTTGCTTATCGTCCATTCCTGTAATGGTAAAAGATCATTAGGGTTAGGGTTAGAGTTATTAGGGTTGGCTTTGACAGCTTTGCTATTGATTTTGAATTTCAAACATAGGGTGCAATCCACTAATTTGATGCTCCTCTTTCCAAAAATTTTATTATTTGCCAAATTCTTTACTATCACCCAATCACTTTTGCTTATCGTCCATTCCTGTAATGGTAAAAGATCATTAGGGTTAGGGTTAGAGTTATTAGGGTTGGCTTTGACAGCTTTGCTATTGATTTTGAATTTCAAAAATAGAGTAAAACCGAGTAATTTGATGCTCCTCTTTTTAAAAATGATGATATTTTCAAAATTGGTCACTATCACTCAATCACTTTTATTCAACGCCCATTGCTACAATGGTAAATGAATGCTTGAGTTAGGGTTAGAGTTAGGGCTATTATGGTTGGCTTTGACAGGTTTGCTATTGATTTTGAATTTCAAACATAGGGTGCAATCCACTAATTTGATGCTCCTCTTTCCAGAAATTTTATTATTTGCCAAATTCTTTACTATCACCCAATCACTTTTGCTTATCGTCCATTCCTGTAATGGTAAAAGATCATTAGGGTTAGGGTTAGAGTTATTAGGGTTGGCTTTGACAGCTTTGCTATTGATTTTGAATTTCAAACATAGGGTGCAATCCACTAATTTGATGCTCCTCTTTCCAAAAATTTTATTATTTGCCAAATTCTTTACTATCACCCAATCTCTTTTGCTTATCGCCCATTCCTGTAATGGTAAAAGATCATAAGGGTTAGGGTTAGAGTTATTAGGGTTGGCTTTGACAGCTTTGCTATTGATTTTGAATTTCAAACATAGGGTGCAATCCACTAATTTGATGCTCCTCTATCCAAAAGTAATGATATTTTCCAAATTGGTCACTATCACTCAATCACTTTTATTCAACGCCCATTGCTACAATGGTAAATGAATGCTTGAGTTAGGGTTAGGGTTGGGGCTATTAGGGTTGGCTTTGACAGCTTTGCGATTGATTTTGAATTTCAAACACAGGGTGCAATCCACTAATTTGATGCTCCTCTTTCCAAAAATTTTATTATTTGCCAAATTCTTTACTATCACCCAATCACTTTTGCTTATCGTCCATTCCTGTAATGGTAAAAGATCATTAGGGTTAGGGTGAGAGTTATTAGGGTTGGCTTTGACAGCTTTGCTATTGATTTTGAATTTCAAACATAGGGTGCAATCCACTAATTTGATGCTCCTCTTTCCAAAAATTTTATTATTTGCCAAATTCTTTACTATCACCCAATCACTTTTGCTTATCGTCCATTCCTGTAATGGTAAAAGATCATTAGTGTTAGGGTTAGAGTTATTAGGGTTGGCTTTGACAGCTTTGCTATTGATTTTGAATTTCAAAAATAGAGTAAAACCGAGTAATTTGATGCTCCTCTTTTTAAAAGTGATGATATTTTCAAAATTGGTCACTATCACTCAATCAATTTTATTCAACGCCCATTGCTACAATGGTAAATGAATGCTTGAGTTAGGGTTAGAGTTAGGGCTATTAGGGTTGGCTTTGACAGCTTTGCGATTGATTTTGAATTTCAAACATAGGGTGCAATCCACTAATTTGATGCTCCTCTTTCCAGAAATTTTATTATTTGCCAAATTCTTTACTATCACCCAATCACTTTTGCTTATCGTCCATTCCTGTAATGGTAAAAGATCATTAGGGTTAGGGTTAGAGTTATTAGGGTTGGCTTTGACAGCTTTGCTATTGATTTTGAATTTCAAACATAGGGTGCAATCCACTAATTTGATGCTCCTCTTTCCAAAAATTTTATTATTTGCCAAATTCTTTACTATCACCCAATCACTTTTGCTTATCGTCCATTCCTGTAATGGTAAAAGATCATTAGGGTTAGGGTTAGAGTTATTAGGGTTGGCTTTGACAGCTTTGCTATTGATTTTGAATTTCAAACATAGGGTGCAATCCACTAATTTGATGCTCGTCTTTCCAAAAGTAATGATATTTTCAAAATTGGTCACTATCACTCAATCACTTTTATTCAACGCCCATTGCTACAATGGTTAATGAATGCTTGAGTTAGAGTTAGGGTTAGGGCTATTAGGGTTGGCTTTGACAGCTTTGCTATTGATTTTGAATTTCAAACATAGGGTGCAATCCACTAATTTGATGCTCCTCTATCCAAAAGTAATGACATTTTCCAAATTGGTCACTATCACTCAATCACTTTTATTCAACGCCCATTGCTACAATGGTAAATGAATGCTTGAGTTAGGGCTAGGGTTAGGGCTATTAGGGTTGGCTTTGACAGCTTTGCTATTGATTTTGAATTTCAAACATAGGGTGCAATCCACTAATTTGATGCTCCTCTTTCCAAAAATTTTATTATTTGCCAAATTCTTTACTATCACCCAATCACTTTTGCTTATCGTCCATTCCTGTAATGGTAAAAGATCATTAGGGTTAGGGTTAGAGTTATTAGGGTTGGCTTTGACAGCTTTGCTATTGATTTTGAATTTCAAACATAGGGTGCAATCCACTAATTTGATGCTCCTCTATCCAAAAGTAATGACATTTTCAAAATTGGTCACTATCACTCAATCACTTTTATTCAACGCCCATTGCTACAATGGTAAATGAATGCTTGAGTTAGGGCCAGGGTTAGGGCTATTAGGGTTGGCTTTGACAGCTTTGCTATTGATTTTGAATTTCAAACATAGGGTGCAATCCACTAATTTGATGCTCCTCTTTCCAAAAATTTTATTATTTGCCAAATTCTTTACTATCACTCAATCACTTTTGCTTATCGTCCATTCCTGTAATGGTAAAAGATCATTAGGGTTAGGGTTAGAGTTATTGGGGTTGGCTTTGACAGCTTTGCTATTGATTTTGAATTTCAAACATAGGGTGCAATCCACTAATTTGATGCTCCTCTTTCCAGAAATTTTATTATTTGCCAAATTCTTTACTATCACCCAATCACTTTTGCTTATCGTCCATTCCTGTAATGGTAAAAGATCATTAGGGTTAGGGTTAGAGTTATTAGGGTTGGCTTTGACAGCTTTGCTATTGATTTTGAATTTCAAACATAGGATGCAATCCACTAATTTGATGCTCCTCTTTCCAAAAATTTTATTATTTGCCAAATTCTTTACTATCACCCAATCACTTTTGCTTATCGTCCATTCCTGTAATGGTAAAAGATCATTAGGGTTAGGGTTAGAGTTATTAGGGTTGGCTTTGACAGCTTTGCTATTGATTTTGAATTTCAAACATAGGGTGCAATCCACTAATTTGATGCTCGTCTTTCCAAAAGTAATGATATTTTCAAAATTGGTCACTATCACTCAATCACTTTTATTCAACGCCCATTGCTACAATGGTTAATGAATGCTTGAGTTAGAGTTAGGGTTAGGGCTATTAGGGTTGGCTTTGACAGCTTTGCTATTGATTTTGAATTTCAAACATAGGGTGCAATCCACTAATTTGATGCTCCTCTATCCAAAAGTAATGACATTTTCAAAATTGGTCACTATCACTCAATCACTTTTATTCAACGCCCATTGCTACAATGGTAAATGAATGCTTGAGTTAGGGCTAGGGTTAGGGCTATTAGGGTTGGCTTTGACAGCTTTGCTATTGATTTTGAATTTCAAACATAGGGTGCAATCCACTAATTTGATGCTCCTCTTTCCAAAAATTTTATTATTTGCCAAATTCTTTACTATCACCCAATCACTTTTTCTTATCGTCCATTCCTGTAATGGTAAAAGATCATTAGGGTTAGGGTTAGAGTTATTAGGGTTGGCTTTGACAGCTTTGCTATTGATTTTGAATTTCAAACATAGGGTGCAATCCACTAATTTGATGCTCCTCTATCCAAAAGTAATGACATTTTCAAAATTGGTCACTATCACTCAATCACTTTTATTCAACGCCCATTGCTACAATGGTAAATGAATGCTTGAGTTAGGGCTAGGGTTAGGGCTATTAGGGTTGGCTTTGACAGCTTTGCTATTGATTTTGAATTTCAAACATAGGGTGCAATCCACTAATTTGATGCTCCTCTTTCCAAAAATTTTATTATTTGCCAAATTCTTTACTATCACTCAATCACTTTTGCTTATCGTCCATTCCTGTAATGGTAAAAGATCATTAGGGTTAGGGTTAGAGTTATTGGGGTTGGCTTTGACAGCTTTGCTATTGATTTTGAATTTCAAACATAGGGTGCAATCCACTAATTTGATGCTCCTCTTTCCAAAAATTTTATTATTTGCCAAATTCTTTACTATCACCCAATCACTTTTGCTTATCGCCCATTCCTGTAATGGTAAAAGATCATAAGGGTTAGGGTTAGAGTTATTAGGGTTGGCTTTGACAGCTTTGCTATTGATTTTGAATTTCAAACATAGGGTGCAATCCACTAATTTGATGCTCCTCTATCCAAAAGTAATGATATTTTCCAAATTGGTCACTATCACTCAATCACTTTTATTCAACGCCCATTGCTACAATGGTAAATGAATGCTTGAGCTAGGGTTAGGGTTAGGGCTATTAGGGTTGGCTTTGATAGCTTTGCGATTGATTTTGAATTTCAAACATAGGGTGCAATCCACTAATTTGATGCTCCTCTTTCCAAAAATTTTATTATTTGCCAAATTCTTTACTATCACCCAATCACTTTTGCTTATCGCCCATTCCTGTAATGGTAAAAGATCATAAGGGTTAGGGTTAGAGTTATTAGTGTTGGCTTTGACAGCTTTGCTATTGATTTTGAATTTCAAACATAGGGTGCAATCCACTAATTTGATGCTCCTCTATCCAAAAGTAATGATATTTTCCAAATTGGTCACTATCACTCAGTCACTTTTATTCAACGCCCCTTGCTACAATGGTAAATGAATGCTTGAGATAGGGTTAGGGTTAGGGCTATTAGGGTTGGCTTTGACAGCTTTGCTATTGATTTTGAATTTCAAACATAGGGTGCAATCCACTAATTTGATGCTCCTCTTTCCAAAAATTTTATTATTTGCCAAATTCTTTACTATCACCCAATCACTTTTGCTTATCGTCCATTCCTGTAATGGTAAAAGATCATTAGGGTCAGGGTTAGAGTTATTGGGGTTGGCTTTGACAGCTTTGCTATTGATTTTGAATTTCAAACATAGGGTGCAATCCACTAATTTGATGCTCCTCTTTCCAAAAGTAATGATATTTTCAAAATTGGTCACTATCACTCAATCACTTTTATTCAACGCCCATTGCTACAATGGTAAATGAATGCTTGAGTTAGGGTTAGGGTTAGTGCTATTAGGGTTGGCTTTGACAGCTTTGCTACTGATTTTGAAATTCTAAGATAGGGTGCAATCCACTAATTTGATGCTCCTCTTTCCAAAAATTTTATTATTTGCCAAATTCTTTACTATCACCCAATCACTTTTGCTTATCGTCCATTCCTGTAATGGTAAAAGATCATTAGGGTTAGGGTTAGAGTTATTAGGGTTGGCTTTGACAGCTTTGCTATTGATTTTGAATTTCAAACATAGGGTGCAATCCACTAATTTGATGCTCCTCTATCCAAAAGTAATGACATTTTCAAAATTGGTCACTATCACTCAATCACTTTTATTCAACGCCCATTGCTACAATGGTAAATGAATGCTTGAGTTAGGGTTAGGGTTAGGGCTATTAGGGTTGGCTTTGACAGCTTTGCTATTGATTTTGAATTTCAAACATAGGGTGCAATCCACTAATTTGATGCTCCTCTTTCCAAAAATTTTATTATTTGCCAAATTCTTTACTATCACCCAATCACTTTTGCTTATCGTCCATTCCTGTAATGGTAAAAGATCATTAGGGTTAGGGTTAGAGTTATTAGGGTTGGCTTTGACAGCTTTGCTATTGATTTTGAATTTCAAACATAGGGTGCAATCCACTAATTTGATGCTCCTCTTTCCAAAAATTTTATTATTTGCCAAATTCTTTACTATCACCCAATCACTTTTGCTTATCGCCCATTCCTGTAATGGTAAAAGATCATAAGGGTTAGGGTTAGAGTTATTAGGGTTGGCTTTGACAGCTTTGCTATTGATTTTGAATTTCAAACATAGGGTGCAATCCACTAATTTGATGCTCCTCTATCCAAAAGTAATGATATTTTCCAAATTGGTCACTATCACTCAATCACTTTTATTCAACGCCCATTGCTACAATGGTAAATGAATGCTTGAGATAGGGTTAGGGTTAGGGCTATTAGGGTTGGCTTTGATAGCTTTGCGATTGATTTTGAATTTCAAACATAGGGTGCAATCCACTAATTTGATGCTCCTCTTTCCAAAAATTTTATTATTTGCCAAATTCTTTACTATCACCCAATCACTTTTGCTTATCGTCCATTCCTGTAATGGTAAAAGATCATTAGGGTTAGGGTTAGAGTTATTAGGGTTGGCTTTGACAGCTTTGCTATTGATTTTGAATTTCAAACATAGGGTGCAATCCACTAATTTGATGCTCCTCTTTCCAAAAATTTTATTATTTGCCAAATTCTTTACTATCACCCAATCACTTTTGCTTATCGTCCATTCCTGTAATGGTGAAAGATCATTAGGGTTAGGGTTAGAGTTATTAGGGTTGGCTTTGACAGCTTTGCTATTGATTTTGAATTTCAAACATAGGGTGCAATCCACTAATTTGATGCTCGTCTTTCCAAAAGTAATGATATTTTCCAAATTGGTCACTATCACTCAATCACTTTTATTCAACGCCCATTGCTACAATGGTTAATGAATGCTTGAGTTAGAGTTAGGGTTAGGGCTATTAGGGTTGGCTTTGACAGCTTTGCTATTGATTTTGAATTTCAAACATAGGGTGCAATCCACTAATTTGATGCTCCTCTTTCCAAAAGTAATGATATTTTCAAAATTGGTCACTATCACTCAATCACTTTTATTCAACGCCCATTGCTACAATGGTAAATGAATGCTTGAGTTAGGGTTAGGGTTAGGGCTATTAGGGTTGGCTTTGACAGCTTTGCTACTGATTTTGAAATTCTAAGATAGGGTGCAATCCACTAATTTGATGCTCCTCTTTCCAAAAATTTTATTATTTGCCAAATTCTTTACTATCACCCAATCACTTTTGCTTATCGTCCATTCCTGTAATGGTAAAAGATCATTAGGGTTAGGGTTAGAGTTATTAGGGTTGGCTTTGACAGCTTTGCTATTGATTTTGAATTTCAAACATAGGGTGCAATCCACTAATTTGATGCTCCTCTATCCAAAAGTAATGACATTTTCAAAATTGGTCACTATCACTCAATCACTTTTATTCAACGCCCATTGCTACAATAGTAAATGAATGCTTGAGTTAGGGCTAGGGTTAGGGCTATTAGGGTTGGCTTTGACAGCTTTGCTATTGATTTTGAATTTCAAACATAGGGTGCAATCCACTAATTTGATGCTCCTCTTTCCAAAAATTTTATTATTTGCCAAATTCTTTACTATCACCCAATCACTTTTGCTTATCGTCCATTCCTGTAATGGTAAAAGATCATTAGGGTTAGGGTTAGAGTTATTAGGGTTGGCTTTGACAGCTTTGCTATTGATTTTGAATTTCAAACATAGGGTGCAATCCACCAATTTGATGCTCCTCTTTCCAAAAATTTTATTATTTGCCAAATTCTTTACTATCACCCAATCACTTTTGCTTTTCGTCCATTCCTGTAATGGTAAAAGATCATTAGGGTTAGGGTTAGAGTTATTAGGGTTGGCTTTGACAGCTTTGCTATTGATTTTGAATTTCAAACATAGGGTGCAATCCACTAATTTGATGCTCCTCTATCCAAAAGTAATGATATTTTACAAATTGGTCACTATCACTCAATCACTTTTATTCAACGCCCCTTGCTACAATGGTAAATGAATGCTTGAGTTAGGGTTAGGGTTAGGGCTATTAGGGTTGGCTTTGACAGCTTTGCTACTGATTTTGAAATTCTAACATAGGGTGCAATCCACTAATTTGATGCTCCTCTTTCCAAAAATTTTATTATTTGCCAAATTCTTTACTATCACCCAATCACTTTTGCTTATCGTCCATTCGTGTAATGATAAACGATCATTATGGTTAGGGTTAGAGTTATTAGGTTTGGCTTTGACAGCTTTGCTATTGATTTTGAATTTCAAACATAGGGTGCAATCCACTAATTTGATGCTCCTCTTTCCAAAAGTAATGATATTTTCAAAATTGGTCACTATCACTCAATCACTTTTATTCAACGCCCATTGCTACAATGGTAAATGAATGCTTGAGTTAGGGTTAGGGTTAGGGCTATTAGGGTTGGCTTTGACAGCTTTGCTACTGATTTTGAAATTCTAAGATAGGGTGCAATCCACTAATTTGATGCTCCTCTTTCCAAAAATTTTATTATTTGCCAAATTCTTTACTATCACCCAATCACTTTTGCTTATCGTCCATTCCTGTAATGGTAAAAGATCATTAGTGTTAGGGTTAGAGTTATTAGGGTTGGCTTTGACAGCTTTGCTATTGATTTTGAATTTCAAACATAGGGTGCAATCCACTAATTTGATGCTCCTCTATCCAAAAGTAATGACATTTTCAAAATTGGTCACTATCACTCAATCACTTTTATTCAACGCCCATTGCTACAATGGTAAATGAATGCTTGAGTTAGGGCTAGGGTTAGGGCTATTAGGGTTGGCTTTGACAGCTTTGCTATTGATTTTGAATTTCAAACATAGGGTGCAATCCACTAATTTGATGCTCCTCTTTCCAAAAATTTTATTATTTGCCAAATTCTTTACTATCACTCAATCACTTTTGCTTATCGTCCATTCCTGTAATGGTAAAAGATCATTAGGGTTAGGGTTAGAGTTATTGGGGTTGGCTTTGACAGCTTTGCTATTGATTTTGAATTTCAAACATAGGGTGCAATCCACTAATTTGATGCTCCTCTATCCAAAAGTAATGACATTTTCAAAATTGGTCACTATCACTCAATCACTTTTATTCAACGCCCATTGCTACAATAGTAAATGAATGCTTGAGTTAGGGCTAGGGTTAGGGCTATTAGGGTTGGCTTTGACAGCTTTGCTATTGATTTTGAATTTCAAACATAGGGTGCAATCCACTAATTTGATGCTCCTCTTTCCAAAAATTTTATTATTTGCCAAATTCTTTACTATCACCCAATCACTTTTGCTTATCGTCCATTCCTGTAATGGTAAAAGATCATTAGGGTTAGGGTTAGAGTTATTAGGGTTGGCTTTGACAGCTTTGCTATTGATTTTGAATTTCAAACATAGGGTGCAATCCACCAATTTGATGCTCCTCTTTCCAAAAATTTTATTATTTGCCAAATTCTTTACTATCACCCAATCACTTTTGCTTTTCGTCCATTCCTGTAATGGTAAAAGATCATTAGGGTTAGGGTTAGAGTTATTAGGGTTGGCTTTGACAGCTTTGCTATTGATTTTGAATTTCAAACATAGGGTGCAATCCACTAATTTGATGCTCCTCTATCCAAAAGTAATGATATTTTCCAAATTGGTCACTATCACTCAATCACTTTTATTCAACGCCCCTTGCTACAATGGTAAATGAATGCTTGAGTTAGGGTTAGGGTTAGGGCTATTAGGGTTGGCTTTGACAGCTTTGCTACTGATTTTGAAATTCTAACATAGGGTGCAATCCACTAATTTGATGCTCCTCTTTCCAAAAATTTTATTATTTGCCAAATTCTTTACTATCACCCAATCACTTTTGCTTATCGTCCATTCGTGTAATGATAAACGATCATTATGGTTAGGGTTAGAGTTATTAGGGTTGGCTTTGACAGCTTTGCTATTGATTTTGAATTTCAAACATAGGGTGCAATCCACTAATTTGATGCTCCTCTTTCCAAAAGTAATGATATTTTCAAAATTGGTCACTATCACTCAATCACTTTTATTCAACGCCCATTGCTACAATAGTAAATGAATGCTTGAGTTAGGGCTAGGGTTAGGGCTATTAGGGTTGGCTTTGACAGCTTTGCTATTGATTTTGAATTTCAAACATAGGGTGCAATCCACTAATTTGATGCTCCTCTTTCCAAAAATTTTATTATTTGCCAAATTCTTTACTATCACCCAATCACTTTTGCTTATCGTCCATTCCTGTAATGGTAAAAGATCATTAGGGTTAGGGTTAGAGTTATTAGGGTTGGCTTTGACAGCTTTGCTATTGATTTTGAATTTCAAACATAGGGTGCAATCCACCAATTTGATGCTCCTCTTTCCAAAAATTTTATTATTTGCCAAATTCTTTACTATCACCCAATCACTTTTGCTTTTCGTCCATTCCTGTAATGGTAAAAGATCATTAGGGTTAGGGTTAGAGTT
Organism: Protula sp. h YS-2021; assembly: GCA_949752745.1. Taxonomy (NCBI): domain Eukaryota; kingdom Metazoa; phylum Annelida; class Polychaeta; order Sabellida; family Serpulidae; genus Protula; species Protula sp. h YS-2021. The sequence continues at coordinate 17,326,127 of OX457033.1, forward strand.
ATTAGGGTTGGCTTTGACAGCTTTGCTATTGATTTTGAATTTCAAACATAGGGTGCAATCCACTAATTTGATGCTCCTCTATCCAAAAGTAATGATATTTTCCAAATTGGTCACTATCACTCAATCACTTTTATTCAACGCCCCTTGCTACAATGGTAAATGAATGCTTGAGTTAGGGTTAGGGTTAGGGCTATTAGGGTTGGCTTTGACAGCTTTGCTACTGATTTTGAAATTCTAACATAGGGTGCAATCCACTAATTTGATGCTCCTCTTTCCAAAAATTTTATTATTTGCCAAATTCTTTACTATCACCCAATCACTTTTGCTTATCGTCCATTCGTGTAATGATAAAAGATCATTATGGTTAGGGTTAGAGTTATTAGGGTTGGCTTTGACAGCTTTGCTATTGATTTTGAATTTCAAACATAGGGTGCAATCCACTAATTTGATGCTCCTCTTTCCAAAAGTAATGATATTTTCAAAATTGGTCACTATCACTCAATCACTTTTATTCAACGCCCATTGCTACAATGGTAAATGAATGCTTGAGTTAGGGTTAGGGTTAGGGCTATTAGGGTTGGCTTTGACAGCTTTGCTACTGATTTTGAAATTCTAAGATAGGGTGCAATCCACTAATTTGATGCTCCTCTTTCCAAAAATTTTATTATTTGCCAAATTCTTTACTATCACCCAATCACTTTTGCTTATCGTCCATTCCTGTAATGGTAAAAGATCATTAGTGTTAGGGTTAGAGTTATTAAGGTTGGCTTTGACAGCTTTGCTATTGATTTTGAATTTCAAACATAGGGTGCAATCCACTAATTTGATGCTCCTCTATCCAAAAGTAATGACATTTTCAAAATTGGTCACTATCACTCAATCACTTTTATTCAACACCCATTGCTACAATGGTAAATGAATGCTTGAGTTAGGGCTAGGGTTAGGGCTATTAGGGTTGGCTTTGACAGCTTTGCTATTGATTTTGAATTTCAAACATAGGGTGCAATCCACTAATTTGATGCTCCTCTTTCCAAAAATTTTATTATTTGCCAAATTCTTTACTATCACTCAATCACTTTTGCTTATCGTCCATTCCTGTAATGGTAAAAGATCATTAGGGTTAGGGTTAGAGTTATTGGGGTTGGCTTTGACAGCTTTGCTATTGATTTTGAATTTCAAACATAGGGTGCAATCCACTAATTTGATGCTCCTCTTTCCAAAAATTTTATTATTTGCCAAATTCTTTACTATCACCCAATCACTTTTGCTTATCGCCCATTCCTGTAATGGTAAAAGATCATAAGGGTTAGGGTTAGAGTTATTAGGGTTGGCTTTGACAGCTTTGCTATTGATTTTGAATTTCAAACATAGGGTGCAATCCACTAATTTGATGCTCCTCTATCCAAAAGTAATGATATTTTCCAAATTGGTCACTATCACTCAATCACTTTTATTCAACGCCCATTGCTACAATGGTAAATGAATGCTTGAGTTAGGGTTAGGGTTAGGGCTATTAGGGTTGGCTTTGATAGCTTTGCGATTGATTTTGAATTTCAAACATAGGGTGCAATCCACTAATTTGATGCTCCTCTTTCCAAAAATTTTATTATTTGCCAAATTCTTTACTATCACCCAATCACTTTTGCTTATCGTCCATTCCTGTAATGGTAATAGATCATTAGGGTTAGGGTTAGAGTTATTAGGGTTGGCTTTGACAGCTTTGCTATTGATTTTGAATTTCAAACATAGGGTGCAATCCACTAATTTGATGCTCCTCTATCCAAAAGTAATGATATTTTCCAAATTGGTCACTATCACTCAATCACTTTTATTCAACGCCCCTTGCTACAATGGTAAATGAATGCTTGAGTTAGGGTTAGGGTTAGGGCTATTAGGGTTGGCTTTGACAGCTTTGCTATTGATTTTGAATTTCAAACATAGGGTGCAATCCACTAATTTGATGCTCCTCTTTCCAAAAATTTTATTATTTGCCAAATTCTTTACTATCACCCAATCACTTTTGCTTATCGTCCATTCCTGTAATGGTAAAAGATCATTAGGGTTAGGGTTAGAGTTATTAGGGTTGGCTTTGACAGCTTTGCTATTGATTTTGAATTTCAAACATAGGGTGCAATCCACTAATTTGATGCTCCTCTATCCAAAAGTAATGACATTTTCAAAATTGGTCACTATCACTCAATCACTTTTATTCAACGCCCATTGCTACAATGGTAAATGAATGCTTGAGTTAGGGTTAGGGTTAGGGCTATTAGGGTTGGCTTTGACAGCTTTGCTATTGATTTTGAATTTCAAACATAGGGTGCAATCCACTAATTTGATGCTCCTCTTTCCAAAAATTTTATTATTTGCCAAATTCTTTACTATCACCCAATCACTTTTGCTTATCGTCCATTCCTGTAATGGTAAAAGATCATTAGGGTTAGGGTTAGAGTTATTAGGGTTGGCTTTGACAGCTTTGCTATTGATTTTGAATTTCAAACATAGGGTGCAATCCACTAATTTGATGCTCCTCTATCCATAAGTAATGATATTTTCAAAATTGGTCACTATCACTCAATCACTTTTATTCAACGCCCATTGCTACAATGGTAAATGAATGCTTGAGTTAGGGCTAGGGTTAGGGCTATTAGGGTTGGCTTTGACAGCTTTGCTATTGATTTTGAATTTCAAACATAGGGTGCAATCCACTAATTTGATGCTCCTCTTTCCAAAAATTTTATTATTTGCCAAATTCTTTACTATCACCCAATCACTTCTGCTTATCGTCCATTCCTGTAATGGTAAAAGATCATTAGGGTTAGGGTTAGAGTTATTAGGGTTGGCTTTGACAGCTTTGCTATTGATTTTGAATTTCAAACATAGGGTGCAATCCACTAATTTGATGCTCGTCTTTCCAAAAGTAATGATATTTTCAAAATTGGTCACTATCACTCAATCACTTTTATTCAACGCCCATTGCTACAATGGTTAATGAATGCTTGAGTTAGAGTTAGGGTTAGGGCTATTAGGGTTGGCTTTGACAGCTTTGCTATTGATTTTGAATTTCAAACATAGGGTGCAATCCACTAATTTGATGCTCCTCTTTCCAAAAATTTTATTATTTGCCAAATTCTTTACTATCACCCAATCACTTTTGCTTATCGTCCATTCCTGTAATGGTAAAAGATCATTAGGGTTAGGGTTAGAGTTATTAGGGTTGGCTTTGACAGCTTTGCTATTGATTTTGAATTTCAAACATAGGGTGCAATCCACTAATTTGATGCTCCTCTTTCCAAAAATTTTATTATTTGCCAAATTCTTTACTATCACCCAATCAGTTTTGCTTATCGTCCATTCCTGTAATGGTAAAAGATCATTAGGGTTAGGGTTAGAGTTATTAGGGTTGGCTTTGACAGCTTTGCTATTGATTTTGAATTTCAAACATAGGGTGCAATCCACCAATTTGATGCTCCTCTTTCCAAAAATTTTATTATTTGCCAAATTCTTTACTATCACCCAATCACTTTTGCTTTTCGTCCATTCCTGTAATGGTAAAAGATCATTAGGGTTAGGGTTAGAGTTATTAGGGTTGGCTTTGACAGCTTTGCTATTGATTTTGAATTTCAAACATAGGGTGCAATCCACTAATTTGATGCTCCTCTATCCAAAAGTAATGATATTTTCCAAATTGGTCACTATCACTCAATCACTTTTATTCAACGCCCCTTGCTACAATGGTAAATGAATGCTTGAGTTAGGGTTAGGGTTAGGGCTATTAGGGTTGGCTTTGACAGCTTTGCTATTGATTTTGAATTTCAAACATAGGGTGCAATCCACTAATTTGATGCTCCTCTTTCCAAAAGTAATGATATTTTCAAAATTGGTCACTATCACTCAATCACTTTTATTCAACGCCCATTGCTACAATGGTAAATGAATGCTTGAGTTAGGGTTAGGGTTAGGGCTATTAGGGTTGGCTTTGACAGCTTTGCTACTGATTTTGAAATTCTAAGATAGGGTGCAATCCACTAATTTGATGCTCCTCTTTCCAAAAATTTTATTATTTGCCAAATTCTTTACTATCACCCAATCACTTTTGCTTATCGTCCATTCCTGTAATGGTAAAAGATCATAAGGGTTAGGGTTAGAGTTATTAGGATTGGCTTTGACAGCTTTGCTATTGATTTTGAATTTCAAACATAGGGTGCAATCCACTAATTTGATGCTCCTCTTTCCAAAAATTTTATTATTTGCCAAATTCTTTACTATCACCCAATCCCTTTTGCTTATCGTCCATTCCTGTAATGGTAAAAGATCATTAGGGTTAGGGTTAGAGTTATTAGGGTTGGCTTTGACAGCTTTGCTATTGATTTTGAATTTCAAACATAGGGTGCAATCCACTAATTTGATGCTCCTCTTTCCAAAAATTTTATTATTTGCCAAATTCTTTACTATCACCCAATCACTTTTGCTTATCGCCCATTCCTGTAATGGTAAAAGATCATAAGGGTTAGGGTTAGAGTTATTAGGGTTGGCTTTGACAGCTTTGCTATTGATTTTGAATTTCAAACATAGGGTGCAATCCACTAATTTGATGCTCCTCTATCCAAAAGTAATGATATTTTCCAAATTGGTCACTATCACTCAATCACTTTTATTCAACGCCCATTGCTACAATGGTAAATGAATACTTGAGATAGGGTTAGGGTTAGGGCTATTAGGGTTGGCTTTGATAGCTTTGCGATTGATTTTGAATTTCAAACATAGGGTGCAATACACTAATTTGATGCTCCTCTTTCCAAAAATTTTATTATTTGCCAAATTCTTTACTATCACCCAATCACTTTTGCTTATCGTCCATTCCTGTAATGGTAAAAGATCATTAGGGTTAGGGTTAGAGTTATTAGGGTTGGCTTTGACAGCTTTGCTATTGATTTTGAATTTCAAACATAGGGTGCAATCCACTAATTTGATGCTCCTCTTTCCAAAAATTTTATTATTTGCCAAATTCTTTACTATCACCCAATCACTTTTGCTTATCGTCCATTCCTGTAATGGTAAAAGATCATTAGGGTTAGGGTTAGAGTTATTAGGGTTGGCTTTGACAGCTTTGCTATTGATTTTGAATTTCAAACATAGGGTGCAATCCACTAATTTGATGCTCCTCTATCCAAAAGTAATGATATTTTCCAAATTGGTCACTATCACTCAATCACTTTTATTCAACGCCCCTTGCTACAATGGTAAATGAATGCTTGAGTTAGGGTTAGGGTTAGGGCTATTAGGGTTGGCTTTGACAGCTTTGCTACTGATTTTGAAATTCTAACATAGGGTGCAATCCACTAATTTGATGCTCCTCTTTCCAAAAATTTTATTATTTGCCAAATTCTTTACTATCACCCAATCACTTTTGCTTATCGTCCATTCGTGTAATGATAAACGATCATTATGGTTAGGGTTAGAGTTATTAGGGTTGGCTTTGACAGCTTTGCTATTGATTTTGAATTTCAAACATAGGGTGCAATCCACTAATTTGATGCTCCTCTTTCCAAAAGTAATGATATTTTCAAAATTGGTCACTATCACTCAATCACTTTTATTCAACGCCCATTGCTACAATGGTAAATGAATGCTTGAGTTAGGGTTAGGGTTAGGGCTATTAGGGTTGGCTTTGACAGCTTTGCTACTGATTTTGAAATTCTAAGATAGGGTGCAATCCACTAATTTGATGCTCCTCTTTCCAAAAATTTTATTATTTGCCAAATTCTTTACTATCACCCAATCACTTTTGCTTATCGTCCATTCATGTAATGGTAAAAGATCATTAGTGTTAGGGTTAGAGTTATTAGGGTTGGCTTTGACAGCTTTGCTATTGATTTTGAATTTCAAACATAGGGTGCAATCCACTAATTTGATGCTCCTCTATCCAAAAGTAATGACATTTTCAAAATTGGTCACTATCACTCAATCACTTTTATTCAACGCCCATTGCTACAATGGTAAATGAATGCTTGAGTTAGGGCTAGGGTTAGGGCTATTAGGGTTGGCTTTGACAGCTTTGCTATTGATTTTGAATTTCAAACATAGGGTGCAATCCACTAATTTGATGCTCCTCTTTCCAAAAATTTTATTATTTGCCAAATTCTTTACTATCACTCAATCACTTTTGCTTATCGTCCATTCCTGTAATGGTAAAAGATCATTAGGGTTAGGGTTAGAGTTATTGGGGTTGGCTTTGACAGCTTTGCTATTGATTTTGAATTTCAAACATAGGGTGCAATCCACTAATTTGATGCTCCTCTTTCCAAAAATTTTATTATTTGCCAAATTCTTTACTATCACCCAATCACTTTTGCTTATCGTCCATTCCTGTAATGGTAATAGATCATTAGGGTTAGGGATAGAGTTATTAGGGTTGGCTTTGACAGCTTTGCTATTGATTTTGAATTTCAAACATAGGGTGCAATCCACTAATTTGATGCTCCTCTATCCAAAAGTAATGATATTTTCCAAATTGGTCACTATCACTCAATCACTTTTATTCAACGCCCCTTGCTACAATGGTAAATGAATGCTTGAGTTAGGGTTAGGGTTAGGGCTATTAGGGTTGGCTTTGACAGCTTTGCTATTGATTTTGAATTTCAAACATAGGGTGCAATCCACTAATTTGATGCTCCTCTTTCCAAAAATTTTATTATTTGCCAAATTCTTTACTATCACCCAATCACTTTTGCTTATCGTCCATTCCTGTAATGGTAAAAGATCATTAGGGTTAGGGTTAGAGTTATTAGGGTTGGCTTTGACAGCTTTGCTATTGATTTTGAATTTCAAACATAGGGTGCAATCCACTAATTTGATGCTCCTCTATCCAAAAGTAATGACATTTTCAAAATTGGTCACTATCACTCAATCACTTTTATTCAACGCCCATTGCTACAATGGTAAATGAATGCTTGAGTTAGGGTTAGGGTTAGGGCTATTAGGGTTGGCTTTGACAGCTTTGCTATTGATTTTGAATTTCAAACATAGGGTGCAATCCACTAATTTGATGCTCCTCTTTCCAAAAATTTTATTATTTGCCAAATTCTTTACTATCACCCAATCACTTTTGCTTATCGTCCATTCCTGTAATGGTAAAAGATCATTAGGGTTAGGGTTAGAGTTATTAGGGTTGGCTTTGACAGCTTTGCTATTGATTTTGAATTTCAAACATAGGGTGCAATCCACTAATTTGATGCTCCTCTATCCAAAAGTAATGACATTTTCAAAATTGGTCACTATCACTCAATCACTTTTATTCAACGCCCATTGCTACAATGGTAAATGAATGCTTGAGTTAGGGTTAGGGTTAGGGCTATTAGGGTTGGCTTTGACAGCTTTGCTATTGATTTTCAATTTCAAACATAGGGTGCAATCCACTAATTTGATGCTCCTCTTTCTAAAAATTTTTTTATTTGCCAAATTCTTTACTATCACCCAATCACTTTTGCTTATCGTCCATTCCTGTAATGGTAAAAGATCATTAGGGTTAGGGTTAGAGTTATTAGGGTTGGCTTTGACAGCTTTGCTATTGATTTTGAATTTCAAACATAGGGTGCAATCCACTAATTTGATGCTCCTCTATCCAAAAGTAATGATATTTTCCAAATTGGTCACTATCACTCAATCACTTTTATTCAACGCCCCTTGCTACAATGGTAAATGAATGCTTGAGTTAGGGTTAGGGTTAGGGCTATTAGGGTTGGCTTTGACAGCTTTGCTATTGATTTTGAATTTCAAACATAGGGTGCAATCCACTAATTTGATGCTCCTCTTTCCAAAAATTTTATTATTTGCCAAATTCTTTACTATCACCCAATCACTTTTGCTTATCGTCCATTCCTGTAATGGTAAAAGATCATTAGGGTTAGGGTTAGAGTTATTAGGGTTGGCTTTGACAGCTTTGCTATTGATTTTGAATTTCAAACATAGGGTGCAATCCACTAATTTGATGCTCCTCTATCCAAAAGTAATGACATTTTCAAAATTGGTCACTATCACTCAATCACTTTTATTCAACGCCCATTGCTACAATGGTAAATGAATGCTTGAGTTAGGGTTAGGGTTAGGGCTATTAGGGTTGGCTTTGACAGCTTTGCTATTGATTTTGAATTTCAAACATAGGGTGCAATCCACTAATTTGATGCTCCTCTTTCCAAAAATTTTATTATTTGCCAAATTCTTTACTATCACCCAATCACTTTTGCTTATCGTCCATTCCTGTAATGGTAAAAGATCATTAGGGTTAGGGTTAGAGTTATTAGGGTTGGCTTTGACAGCTTTGCTATTGATTTTGAATTTCAAACATAGGGTGCAATCCACTAATTTGATGCTCCTCTATCCAAAAGTAATGACATTTTCAAAATTGGTCACTATCACTCAATCACTTTTATTCAACGCCCATTGCTACAATGGTAAATGAATGCTTGAGTTAGGGTTAGGGTTAGGGCTATTAGGGTTGGCTTTGACAGCTTTGCTATTGATTTTGAATTTCAAACATAGGGTGCAATCCACTAATTTGATGCTCCTCTTTCCAAAAATTTTATTATTTGCCAAATTCTTTACTATCACCCAATCACTTTTGCTTATCGTCCATTCCTGTAATGGTAAAAGATCATTAGGGTTAGGGTTAGAGTTATTAGGGTTGGCTTTGACAGCTTTGCTATTGATTTTGAATTTCAAACATAGGGTGCAATCCACTAATTTGATGCTCCTCTATCCAAAAGTAATGACATTTTCAAAATTGGTCACTATCACTCAATCACTTTTATTCAACGCCCATTGCTACAATGGTAAATGAATGCTTGAGTTAGGGTTAGGGTTAGGGCTATTAGGGTTGGCTTTGACAGCTTTGCTATTGATTTTCAATTTCAAACATAGGGTGCAATCCACTAATTTGATGCTCCTCTTTCTAAAAATTTTTTTATTTGCCAAATTCTTTACTATCACCCAATCACTTTTGCTTATCGTCCATTCCTGTAATGGTAAAAGATCATTAGGGTTAGGGTTAGAGTTATTAGGGTTGGCTTTGACAGCTTTGCTATTGATTTTGAATTTCAAACATAGGGTGCAATCCACTAATTTGATGCTCCTCTTTCCAAAAATTTTATTATTTGCCAAATTCTTTACTATCACCCAATCACTTTTGCTTATCGTCCATTCCTGTAATGGTAAAAGATCATTAGGGTTAGGGTTAGAGTTATTAGGGTTGGCTTTGACAGCTTTGCTATTGATTTTGAATTTCAAACATAGGGTGCAATCCACTAATTTGATGCTCCTCTATCCAAAAGTAATGACATTTTCAAAATTGGTCACTATCACTCAATCACTTTTATTCAACGCCCATTGCTACAATGGTAAATGAATGCTTGAGTTAGGGCTTGGGTTAGGGCTATTAGGGTTGGCTTTGACAGCTTTGCTATTGATTTTCAATTTCAAACATAGGGTGCAATCCACTAATTTGATGCTCCTCTTTCCAAAAATTTTATTATTTGCCAAATTCTTTACTATCACCCAATCACTTTTGCTTATCGTCCATTCCTGTAATGGTAAAAGATCATTAGGGTTAGGGTTAGAGTTATTAGGGTTGGCTTTGACAGCTTTGCTATTGATTTTGAATTTCAAACATAGGGTGCAATCCACTAATTTGATGCTCCTCTATCCAAAAGTAATGACATTTTCAAAATTGGTCACTATCACTCAATCACTTTTATTCAACGCCCATTGCTACAATGGTAAATGAATGCTTGAGTTAGGGTTAGGGTTAGGGCTATTAGGGTTGGCTTTGACAGCTTTGCTATTGATTTTCAATTTCAAACATAGGGTGCAATCCACTAATTTGATGCTCCTCTTTCTAAAATTTTTTTTATTTGCCAAATTCTTTACTATCACCCAATCACTTTTGCTTATCGTCCATTCCTGTAATGGTAAAAGATCATTAGGGTTAGGGTTAGAGTTATTAGGGTTGGCTTTGACAGCTTTGCTATTGATTTTGAATTTCAAACATAGGGTGCAATCCACTAATTTGATGCTCCTCTTTCCAAAAATTTTATTATTTGCCAAATTCTTTACTATCACCCAATCACTTTTGCTTATCGTCCATTCCTGTAATGGTAAAAGATCATTAGGGTTAGGGTTAGAGTTATTAGGGTTGGCTTTGACAGCTTTGCTATTGATTTTGAATTTCAAACATAGGGTGCAATCCACTAATTTGATGCTCCTCTATCCAAAAGTAATGACATTTTCAAAATTGGTCACTATCACTCAATCACTTTTATTCAACGCCCATTGCTACAATGGTAAATGAATGCTTGAGTTAGGGCTTGGGTTAGGGCTATTAGGGTTGGCTTTGACAGCTTTGCTATTGATTTTGAATTTCAAACATAGGGTGCAATCCACTAATTTGATGCTCCTCTTTCCAAAAATTTTATTATTTGCCAAATTCTTTACTATCACCCAATCACTTTTGCTTATCGTCCATTCCTGTAATGGTAAAAGATCATTAGGGTTAGGGTTAGAGTTATTAGGGTTGGCTTTGACAGCTTTGCTATTGATTTTGAATTTCAAACATAGGGTGCAATCCACTAATTTGATGCTCGTCTTTCCAAAAGTAATGATATTTTCAAAATTGGTCACTATCACTCAATCACTTTTATTCAACGCCCATTGCTACAATGGTTAATGAATGCTTGAGTTAGAGTTAGGGTTAGGGCTATTAGGGTTGGCTTTGACAGCTTTGCTATTGATTTTGAATTTCAAACATAGGGTGCAATCCACTAATTTGATGCTCCTCTTTCCAAAAATTTTATTATTTGCCAAATTCTTTACTATCACCCAATCACTTTTGCTTATCGTCCATTCCTGTAATGGTAAAAGATCATTAGGGTTAGGGTTAGAGTTATTAGGGTTGGCTTTGACAGCTTTGCTATTGATTTTGAATTTCAAACATAGGGTGCAATCCACTAATTTGATGCTCCTCTTTCCAAAAATTTTATTATTTGCCAAATTCTTTACTATCACCCAATCACTTTTGCTTATCGTCCATTCCTGTAATGGTAAAAGATCATTAGGGTTAGGGTTAGAGTTATTAGGGTTGGCTTTGACAGCTTTGCTATTGATTTTGAATTTCAAACATAGGGTGCAATCCACTAATTTGATGCTCCTCTATCCAAAAGTAATGACATTTTCAAAATTGGTCACTATCACTCAATCACTTTTATTCAACGCCCATTGCTACAATGGTAAATGAATGCTTGAGTTAGGGCTAGGGTTAGGGCTATTAGGGTTGGCTTTGACAGCTTTGCTATTGATTTTGAATTTCAAACATAGGGTGCAATCCACTAATTTGATGCTCCTCTTTCCAAAAATTTTATTATTTGCCAAATTCTTTACTATCACCCAATCACTTTTGCTTATCGTCCATTCCTGTAATGGTAAAAGATCATTAGGGTTAGGGTTAGAGTTATTAGGGTTGGCTTTGACAGCTTTGCTATTGATTTTGAATTTCAAACATAGGGTGCAATCCACTAATTTGATGCTCGTCTTTCCAAAAGTAATGAAATTTTCAAAATTGGTCACTATCACTCAATCACTTTTATTCAACGCCCATTGCTACAATGGTTAATGAATGCTTGAGTTAGAGTTAGGGTTAGGGCTATTAGGGTTGGCTTTGACAGCTTTGCTATTGATTTTGAATTTCAAACATAGGGTGCAATCCACTAATTTGATGCTCCTCTTTCCAAAAATTTTATTATTTGCCAAATTCTTTACTATCACCCAATCACTTTTGCTTATCGTCCATTCCTGTAATGGTAAAAGATCATTAGGGTTAGGGTTAGAGTTATTAGGGTTGGCTTTGACAGCTTTGCTATTGATTTTGAATTTCAAACATAGGGTGCAATCCACTAATTTGATGCTCCTCTTTCCAAAAATTTTATTATTTGCCAAATTCTTTACTATCACCCAATCACTTTTGCTTATCGTCCATTCCTGTAATGGTAAAAGATCATTAGGGTTAGGGTTAGAGTTATTAGGGTTGGCTTTGACAGCTTTGCTATTGATTTTGAATTTCAAACATAGGGTGCAATCCACTAATTTGATGCTCCTCTATCCATAAGTAATGATATTTTCAAAATTGGTCACTATCACTCAATCACTTTTATTCAACGCCCATTGCTACAATGGTAAATGAATGCTTGAGTTAGGGCTAGGGTTAGGGCTATTAGGGTTGGCTTTGACAGCTTTGCTATTGATTTTGAATTTCAAACATAGGGTGCAATCCACTAATTTGATGCTCCTCTTTCCAAAAATTTTATTATTTGCCAAATTCTTTACTATCACCCAATCACTTTTGCTTATCGTCCATTCCTGTAATGGTAAAAGATCATTAGGGTTAGGGTTAGAGTTATTAGGGTTGGCTTTGACAGCTTTGCTATTGATTTTGAATTTCAAACATAGGGTGCAATCCACTAATTTGATGCTCGTCTTTCCAAAAGTAATGATATTTTCAAAATTGGTCACTATCACTCAATCACTTTTATTCAACGCCCATTGCTACAATGGTTAATGAATGCTTGAGTTAGAGTTAGGGTTAGGGCTATTAGGGTTGGCTTTGACAGCTTTGCTATTGATTTTGAATTTCAAACATAGGGTGCAATCCACTAATTTGATGCTCCTCTTTCCAAAAATTTTATTATTTGCCAAATTCTTTACTATCACCCAATCACTTTTGCTTATCGTCCATTCCTGTAATGGTAAAAGATCATTAGGGTTAGGGTTAGAGTTATTAGGGTTGGCTTTGACAGCTTTGCTATTGATTTTGAATTTCAAACATAGGGTGCAATCCACTAATTTGATGCTCCTCTATCCAAAAGTAATGACATTTTCAAAATTGGTCACTATCACTCAATCACTTTTATTCAACGCCCATTGCTACAATGGTAAATGAATGCTTGAGTTAGGGCTAGGGTTAGGGCTATTAGGGTTGGCTTTGACAGCTTTGCTATTGATTTTGAATTTCAAACATAGGGAGCAATCCACTAATTTGATGCTCCTCTTTCCAAAAATTTTATTATTTGCCAAATTCTTTACTATCACCCAATCACTTTTGCTTATCGTCCATTCCTGTAATGGTAAAAGATCATTAGGGTTAGGGTTAGAGTTATTAGGGTTGGCTTTGACAGCTTTGCTATTGATTTTGAATTTCAAACATAGGGTGCAATCCACTAATTTGATGCTCGTCTTTCCAAAAGTAATGATATTTTCAAAATTGGTCACTATCACTCAATCACTTTTATTCAACGCCCATTGCTACAATGGTTAATGAATGCTTGAGTTAGAGTTAGGGTTAGGGCTATTAGGGTTGGCTTTGACAGCTTTGCTATTGATTTTGAATTTCAAACATAGGGTGCAATCCACTAATTTGATGCTCCTCTTTCCAAAAATTTTATTATTTGCCAAATTCTTTACTATCACCCAATCACTTTTGCTTATCGTCCATTCCTGTAATGGTAAAAGATCATTAGGGTTAGGGTTAGAGTTATTAGGGTTGGCTTTGACAGCTTTGCTATTGATTTTGAATTTCAAACATAGGGTGCAATCCACTAATTTGATGCTCCTCTATCCATAAGTAATGATATTTTCAAAATTGGTCACTATCACTCAATCACTTTTATTCAACGCCCATTGCTACAATGGTAAATGAATGCTTGAGTTAGGGCTAGGGTTAGGGCTATTAGGGTTGGCTTTGACAGCTTTGCTATTGATTTTGAATTTCAAACATAGGGTGCAATCCACTAATTTGATGCTCCTCTTTCCAAAAATTTTATTATTTGCCAAATTCTTTACTATCACCCAATCACTTTTGCTTATCGTCCATTCCTGTAATGGTAAAAGATCATTAGGGTTAGGGTTAGAGTTATTAGGGTTGGCTTTGACAGCTTTGCTATTGATTTTGAATTTCAAACATAGGGTGCAATCCACTAATTTGATGCTCGTCTTTCCAAAAGTAATGATATTTTCAAAATTGGTCACTATCACTCAATCACTTTTATTCAACGCCCATTGCTACAATGGTTAATGAATGCTTGAGTTAGAGTTAGGGTTAGGGCTATTAGGGTTGGCTTTGACAGCTTTGCTATTGATTTTGAATTTCAAACATAGGGTGCAATCCACTAATTTGATGCTCCTCTTTCCAAAAATTTTATTATTTGCCAAATTCTTTACTATCACCCAATCACTTTTGCTTATCGTCCATTCCTGTAATGGTAAAAGATCATTTGGGTTAGGGTTAGAGTTATTAGGGTTGGCTTTGACAGCTTTGCTATTGATTTTGAATTTCAAACATAGGGTGCAATCCACTAATTTGATGCTCCTCTATCCAAAAGTAATGACATTTTCAAAATTGGTCACTATCACTCAATCACTTTTATTCAACGCCCATTGCTACAATGGTAAATGAATGCTTGAGTTAGGGCTAGGGTTAGGGCTATTAGGGTTGGCTTTGACAGCTTTGCTATTGATTTTGAATTTCAAACATAGGGAGCAATCCACTAATTTGATGCTCCTCTTTCCAAAAATTTTATTATTTGCCAAATTCTTTACTATCACCCAATCACTTTTGCTTATCGTCCATTCCTGTAATGGTAAAAGATCATTAGGGTTAGGGTTAGAGTTATTAGGGTTGGCTTTGACAGCTTTGCTATTGATTTTGAATTTCAAACATAGGGTGCAATCCACTAATTTGATGCTCGTCTTTCCAAAAGTAATGATATTTTCAAAATTGGTCACTATCACTCAATCACTTTTATTCAACGCCCATTGCTACAATGGTTAATGAATGCTTGAGTTAGAGTTAGGGTTAGGGCTATTAGGGTTGGCTTTGACAGCTTTGCTATTGATTTTGAATTTCAAACATAGGGTGCAATCCACTAATTTGATGCTCCTCTTTCCAAAAATTTTATTATTTGCCAAATTCTTTACTATCACCCAATCACTTTTGCTTATCGTCCATTCCTGTAATGGTAAAAGATCATTAGGGTTAGGGTTAGAGTTATTAGGGTTGGCTTTGACAGCTTTGCTATTGATTTTGAATTTCAAACATAGGGTGCAATCAACTAATTTGATGCTCCTCTATCCATAAGTAATGATATTTTCAAAATTGGTCACTATCACTCAATCACTTTTATTCAACGCCCATTGCTACAATGGTAAATGAATGCTTGAGTTAGGGCTAGGGTTAGGGCTATTAGGGTTGGCTTTGACAGCTTTGCTATTGATTTTGAATTTCAAACATAGGGTGCAATCCACTAATTTGATGCTCCTCTTTCCAAAAATTTTATTATTTGCCAAATTCTTTACTATCACCCAATCACTTTTGCTTATCGTCCATTCCTGTAATGGTAAAAGATCATTAGGGTTAGGGTTAGAGTTATTAGGGTTGGCTTTGACAGCTTTGCTATTGATTTTGAATTTCAAACATAGGGTGCAATCCACTAATTTGATGCTCGTCTTTCCAAAAGTAATGATATTTTCCAAATTGGTCACTATCACTCAATCACTTTTATTTAACGCCCATTGCTACAATGGTTAATGAATGCTTGAGTTAGAGTTAGGGTTAGGGCTATTAGGGTTGGCTTTGACAGCTTTGCTATTGATTTTGAATTTCAAACATAGGGTGCAATCCACTAATTTGATGCTCCTCTTTCCAAAAATTTTATTATTTGCCAAATTCTTTACTATCACCCAATCACTTTTGCTTATCGTCCATTCCTGTAATGGTAAAAGATCATTAGGGTTAGGGTTAGAGTTATTAGGGTTGGCTTTGACAGCTTTGCTATTGATTTTGAATTTCAAACATAGGGTGCAATCCACTAATTTGATGCTCCTCTATCCAAAAGTAATGACATTTTCAAAATTGGTCACTATCACTCAATCACTTTTATTCAACGCCCATTGCTACAATGGTAAATGAATGCTTGAGTTAGGGCTAGGGTTAGGGCTATTAGGGTTGGCTTTGACAGCTTTGCTATTGATTTTGAATTTCAAACATAGGGTGCAATCCACTAATTTGATGCTCCTCTTTCCAAAAATTTTATTTTTTGCCAAATTCTTTACTATCACCCAATCACTTTTGCTTATCGTCCATTCCTGTAATGGTAAAAGATCATTAGGGTTAGGGTTAGAGTTATTAGGGTTGGCTTTGACAGCTTTGCTATTGATTTTGAATTTCAAACATAGGGTGCAATCCACTAATTTGATGCTCCTCTATCCAAAAGTAATGACATTTTCAAAATTGGTCACTATCACTCAATCACTTTTATTCAACGCCCATTGCTACAATGGTAAATGAATGCTTGAGTTAGGGTTAGGGTTAGGGCTATTAGGGTTGGCTTTGACAGCTTTGCTATTGATTTTGAATTTCAAACATAGGGTGCAATCCACTAATTTGATGCTCCTCTTTCCAAAAATTTTATTATTTGCCAAATTCTTTACTATCACCCAATCACTTTTGCTTATCGTCCATTCCTGTAATGGTAAAAGATCATTAGGGTTAGGGTTAGAGTTATTAGGGTTGGCTTTGACAGCTTTGCTATTGATTTTGAATTTCAAACATAGGGTGCAATCCACTAATTTGATGCTCGTCTTTCCAAAAGTAATGATATTTTCAAAATTGGTCACTATCACTCAATCACTTTTATTCAACGCCCATTGCTACAATGGTTAATGAATGCTTGAGTTAGAGTTAGGGTTAGGGCTATTAGGGTTGGCTTTGACAGCTTTGCTATTGATTTTGAATTTCAAACATAGGGTGCAATCCACTAATTTGATGCTCCTCTTTCCAAAAATTTTATTATTTGCCAAATTCTTTACTATCACCCAATCACTTTTGCTTATCGTCCATTCCTGTAATGGTAAAAGATCATTAGGGTTAGGGTTAGAGTTATTAGGGTTGGCTTTGACAGCTTTGCTATTGATTTTGAATTTCAAACATAGGGTGCAATCCACTAATTTGATGCTCGTCTTTCCAAAAGTAATGATATTTTCCAAATTGGTCACTATCACTCAATCACTTTTATTTAACGCCCATTGCTACAATGGTTAATGAATGCTTGAGTTAGAGTTAGGGTTAGGGCTATTAGGGTTGGCTTTGACAGCTTTGCTATTGATTTTGAATTTCAAACATAGGGTGCAATCCACTAATTTGATGCTCCTCTTTCCAAAAATTTTATTATTTGCCAAATTCTTTACTATCACCCAATCACTTTTGCTTATCGTCCATTCCTGTAATGGTAAAAGATCATTAGGGTTAGGGTTAGAGTTATTAGGGTTGGCTTTGACAGCTTTGCTATTGATTTTGAATTTCAAACATAGGGTGCAATCCACTAATTTGATGCTCCTCTATCCAAAAGTAATGACATTTTCAAAATTGGTCACTATCACTCAATCACTTTTATTCAACGCCCATTGCTACAATGGTAAATGAATGCTTGAGTTAGGGCTAGGGTTAGGGCTATTAGGGTTGGCTTTGACAGCTTTGCTATTGATTTTGAATTTCAAACATAGGGTGCAATCCACTAATTTGATGCTCCTCTTTCCAAAAATTTTATTTTTTGCCAAATTCTTTACTATCACCCAATCACTTTTGCTTATCGTCCATTCCTGTAATGGTAAAAGATCATTAGGGTTAGGGTTAGAGTTATTAGGGTTGGCTTTGACAGCTTTGCTATTGATTTTGAATTTCAAACATAGGGTGCAATCCACTAATTTGATGCTCCTCTATCCAAAAGTAATGACATTTTCAAAATTGGTCACTATCACTCAATCACTTTTATTCAACGCCCATTGCTACAATGGTAAATGAATGCTTGAGTTAGGGTTAGGGTTAGGGCTATTAGGGTTGGCTTTGACAGCTTTGCTATTGATTTTGAATTTCAAACATAGGGTGCAATCCACTAATTTGATGCTCCTCTTTCCAAAAATTTTATTATTTGCCAAATTCTTTACTATCACCCAATCACTTTTGCTTATCGTCCATTCCTGTAATGGTAAAAGATCATTAGGGTTAGGGTTAGAGTTATTAGGGTTGGCTTTGACAGCTTTGCTATTGATTTTGAATTTCAAACATAGGGTGCAATCCACTAATTTGATGCTCGTCTTTCCAAAAGTAATGATATTTTCAAAATTGGTCACTATCACTCAATCACTTTTATTCAACGCCCATTGCTACAATGGTTAATGAATGCTTGAGTTAGAGTTAGGGTTAGGGCTATTAGGGTTGGCTTTGACAGCTTTGCTATTGATTTTGAATTTCAAACATAGGGTGCAATCCACTAATTTGATGCTCCTCTTTCCAAAAATTTTATTATTTGCCAAATTCTTTACTATCACCCAATCACTTTTGCTTATCGTCCATTCCTGTAATGGTAAAAGATCATTAGGGTTAGGGTTAGAGTTATTAGGGTTGGCTTTGACAGCTTTGCTATTGATTTTGAATTTCAAACATAGGGTGCAATCCACTAATTTGATGCTCGTCTTTCCAAAAGTAATGATATTTTCCAAATTGGTCACTATCACTCAATCACTTTTATTTAACGCCCATTGCTACAATGGTTAATGAATGCTTGAGTTAGAGTTAGGGTTAGGGCTATTAGGGTTGGCTTTGACAGCTTTGCTATTGATTTTGAATTTCAAACATAGGGTGCAATCCACTAATTTGATGCTCCTCTTTCCAAAAATTTTATTTTTTGCCAAATTCTTTACTATCACCCAATCACTTTTGCTTATCGTCCATTCCTGTAATGGTAAAAGATCATTAGGGTTAGGGTTAGAGTTATTAGGGTTGGCTTTGACAGCTTTGCTATTGATTTTGAATTTCAAACATAGGGTGCAATCCACTAATTTGATGCTCCTCTATCCAAAAGTAATGACATTTTCAAAATTGGTCACTATCACTCAATCACTTTTATTCAACGCCCATTGCTACAATGGTAAATGAATGCTTGAGTTAGGGTTAGGGTTAGGGCTATTAGGGTTGGCTTTGACAGCTTTGCTATTGATTTTGAATTTCAAACATAGGGTGCAATCCACTAATTTGATGCTCCTCTTTCCAAAAATTTTATTATTTGCCAAATTCTTTACTATCACCCAATCACTTTTGCTTATCGTCCATTCCTGTAATGGTAAAAGATCATTAGGGTTAGGGTTAGAGTTATTAGGGTTGGCTTTGACAGCTTTGCTATTGATTTTGAATTTCAAAAATAGAGTAAAACCGAGTAATTTGATGCTCCTCTTTTTAAAAATGATGATATTTTCAAAATTGGTCACTATCACTCAATCACTTTTATTCAACGCCCATTGCTACAATGGTTAATGAATGCTTGAGTTAGAGTTAGGGTTAGGGCTATTAGGGTTGGCTTTGACAGCTTTGCTATTGATTTTGAATTTCAAACATAGGGTGCAATCCACTAATTTGATGCTCCTCTTTCCAAAAATTTTATTATTTGCCAAATTCTTTACTATCACCCAATCACTTTTGCTTATCGTCCATTCCTGTAATGGTTAAAGATCATTAGGGTTAGGGTTAGAGTTATTAGGGTTGGCTTTGACAGCTTTGCTATTGATTTTGAATTTCAAACATAGGGTGCAATCCACTAATTTGATGCTCCTCTTTCCAAAAATTTTATTATTTGCCAAATTCTTTACTATCACCCAATCACTTTTGCTTATCGTCCATTCCTGTAATGGTAAAAGATCATTAGGGTTAGGGTTAGAGTTATTAGGGTTGGCTTTGACAGCTTTGCTATTGATTTTGAATTTCAAACATAGGGTGCAATCCACTAATTTGATGCTCCTCTATCCATAAGTAATGATATTTTCAAAATTGGTCACTATCACTCAATCACTTTTATTCAACGCCCATTGCTACAATGGTAAATGAATGCTTGAGTTAGGGCTAGGGTTAGGGCTATTAGGGTTGGCTTTGACAGCTTTGCTATTGATTTTGAATTTCAAACATAGGGTGCAATCCACTAATTTGATGCTCCTCTTTCCAAAAATTTTATTATTTGCCAAATTCTTTACTATCACCCAATCACTTTTGCTTATCGTCCATTCCTGTAATGGTAAAAGATCATTAGGGTTAGGGTTAGAGTTATTAGGGTTGGCTTTGACAGCTTTGCTATTGATTTTGAATTTCAAACATAGGGTGCAATCCACTAATTTGATGCTCGTCTTTCCAAAAGTAATGATATTTTCAAAATTGGTCACTATCACTCAATCACTTTTATTCAACGCCCATTGCTACAATGGTTAATGAATGCTTGAGTTAGAGTTAGGGTTAGGGCTATTAGGGTTGGCTTTGACAGCTTTGCTATTGATTTTGAATTTCAAACATAGGGTGCAATCCACTAATTTGATGCTCCTCTTTCCAAAAATTTTATTATTTGCCAAATTCTTTACTATCACCCAATCACTTTTGCTTATCGTCCATTCCTGTAATGGTAAAAGATCATTAGGGTTAGGGTTAGAGTTATTAGGGTTGGCTTTGACAGCTTTGCTATTGATTTTGAATTTCAAACATAGGGTGCAATCCACTAATTTGATGCTCCTCTATCCAAAAGTAATGACATTTTCAAAATTGGTCACTATCACTCAATCACTTTTATTCAATGCCCATTGCTACAATGGTAAATGAATGCTTGAGTTAGGGCTAGGGTTAGGGCTATTAGGGTTGGCTTTGACAGCTTTGCTATTGATTTTGAATTTCAAACATAGGGAGCAATCCACTAATTTGATGCTCCTCTTTCCAAAAATTTTATTATTTGCCAAATTCTTTACTATTTCCCAATCACTTTTGCTTATCGTCCATTCCTGTAATGGTAAAAGATCATTAGGGTTAGGGTTAGAGTTATTAGGGTTGGCTTTGACAGCTTTGCTATTGATTTTGAATTTCAAACATAGGGTGCAATCCACTAATTTGATGCTCGTCTTTCCAAAAGTAATGATATTTTCAAAATTGGTCACTATCACTCAATCACTTTTATTCAACGCCCATTGCTACAATGGTTAATGAATGCTTGAGTTAGAGTTAGGGTTAGGGCTATTAGGGTTGGCTTTGACAGCTTTGCTATTGATTTTGAATTTCAAACATAGGGTGCAATCCACTAATTTGATGCTCCTCTTTCCAAAAATTTTATTATTTGCCAAATTCTTTACTATCACCCAATCACTTTTGCTTATCGTCCATTCCTGTAATGGTAAAAGATCATTAGGGTTAGGGTTAGAGTTATTAGGGTTGGCTTTGACAGCTTTGCTATTGATTTTGAATTTCAAACATAGGGTGCAATCCACTAATTTGATGCTCCTCTTTCCATAAATTTTATTATTTGCCAAATTCTTTACTATCACCCAATCACTTTTGCTTATCGTCCATTCCTGTAATGGTAAAAGATCATTAGGGTTAGGGTTAGAGTTATTAGGGTTGGCTTTGACAGCTTTGCAATTGATTTTGAATTTCAAACATAGGGTGCAATCCACTAATTTGATGCTCCTCTATCCATAAGTAATGATATTTTCAAAATTGGTCACTATCACTCAATCACTTTTATTCAACGCCCATTGCTACAATGGTAAATGAATGCTTGAGTTAGGGCTAGGGTTAGGGCTATTAGGGTTGGCTTTGACAGCTTTGCTATTGATTTTGAATTTCAAACATAGGGTGCAATCCACTAATTTGATGCTCCTCTTTCCAAAAATTTTATTATTTGCCAAATTCTTTACTATCACCCAATCACTTTTGCTTATCGTCCATTCCTGTAATGGTAAAAGATCATTAGGGTTAGGGTTAGAGTTATTAGGGTTGGCTTTGACAGCTTTGCTATTGATTTTGAATTTCAAACATAGGGTGCAATCCACTAATTTGATGCTCGTCTTTCCAAAAGTAATGATATTTTCCAAATTGGTCACTATCACTCAATCACTTTTATTTAACGCCCATTGCTACAATGGTTAATGAATGCTTGAGTTAGAGTTAGGGTTAGGGCTATTAGGGTTGGCTTTGACAGCTTTGCTATTGATTTTGAATTTCAAACATAGGGTGCAATCCACTAATTTGATGCTCCTCTTTCCAAAAATTTTATTATTTGCCAAATTCTTTACTATCACCCAATCACTTTTGCTTATCGTCCATTCCTGTAATGGTAAAAGATCATTAGGGTTAGGGTTAGAGTTATTAGGGTTGGCTTTGACAGCTTTGCTATTGATTTTGAATTTCAAACATAGGGTGCAATCCACTAATTTGATGCTCCTCTATCCAAAAGTAATGACATTTTCAAAATTGGTCACTATCACTCAATCACTTTTATTCAACGCCCATTGCTACAATGGTAAATGAATGCTTGAGTTAGGGCTAGGGTTAGGGCTATTAGGGTTGGCTTTGACAGCTTTGCTATTGATTTTGAATTTCAAACATAGGGTGCAATCCACTAATTTGATGCTCCTCTTTCCAAAAATTTTATTTTTTGCCAAATTCTTTACTATCACCCAATCACTTTTGCTTATCGTCCATTCCTGTAATGGTAAAAGATCATTAGGGTTAGGATTAGAGGTATTAGGGTTGGCTTTGACAGCTTTGCTATTGATTTTGAATTTCAAACATAGGGTGCAATCCACTAATTTGATGCTCCTCTATCCAAAAGTAATGACATTTTCAAAATTGGTCACTATCACTCAATCACTTTTATTCAACGCCCATTGCTACAATGGTAAATGAATGCTTGAGTTAGGGTTAGGGTTAGGGCTATTAGGGTTGGCTTTGACAGCTTTGCTATTGATTTTGAATTTCAAACATAGGGTGCAATCCACTAATTTGATGCTCCTCTTTCCAAAAATTTTATTATTTGCCAAATTCTTTACTATCACCCAATCACTTTTGCTTATCGTCCATTCCTGTAATGGTAAAAGATCATTAGGGTTAGGGTTAGAGTTATTAGGGTTGGCTTTGACAGCTTTGCTATTGATTTTGAATTTCAAAAATAGAGTAAAACCGAGTAATTTGATGCTCCTCTTTTTAAAAATGATGATATTTTCAAAATTGGTCACTATCACTCAATCACTTTTATTCAACGCCCCTTGCTACAATGGTAAATGAATGCTTGAGTTAGGGTTAGGGTTAGGGCTATTAGGGTTGGCTTTGACAGCTTTGCTATTGATTTTGAATTTCAAACATAGGGTGCAATCCACTAATTTGATGCTCCTCTTTCCAAAAATTTTATTATTTGCCAAATTCTTTACTATCACCCAATCACTTTTGCTTATCGTCCATTCCTGTAATGGTAAAAGATCATTAGGGTTAGGGTTAGAGTTATTAGGGTTGGCTTTGACAGCTTTGCTATTGATTTTGAATTTCAAACATAGGATGCAATCCACTAATTTGATGCTCCTCTATCCAAAAGTAATGACATTTTCAAAATTGGTCACTATCACTCAATCACTTTTATTCAACGCCCATTGCTACAATGGTAAATGAATGCTTGAGTTAGGGTTAGGGTTAGGGCTATTAGGGTTGGCTTTGACAGCTTTGCTATTGATTTTGAATTTCAAACATAGGGTGCAATCCACTAATTTGATGCTCCTCTTTCCAAAAATTTTATTATTTGCCAAATTCTTTACTATCACCCAATCACTTTTGCTTATCGTCCATTCCTGTAATGGTAAAAGATCATTAGGGTTAGGGTTAGGGTTATTAGGGTTGGCTTTGACAGCTTTGCTATTGATTTTGAATTTCAAACATAGGGTGCAATCCACTAATTTGATGCTCCTCTTTCCAAAAATTTTATTATTTGCCAAATTGTTTACTATCACCCAATCACTTTTGCTTATCGTCCATTCCTGTAATGGTAAAAGATCATAAGGGTTAGGGTTACAGTTATTAGGGTTGGCTTTGACAGCTTTGCTATTGATTTTGAATTTCAAACATAGGGTGCAATCCACTAATTTGATGCTCCTCTTTCCAAAAATTTTATTATTTGCCAAATTCTTTACTATCACTCAATCACTTTTGCTTATCGTCCATTCCTGTAATGGTAAAAGATCATTAGGGTTAGGGTTAGAGTTATTAGGGTTGGCTTTGACAGCTTTGCTATTGATTTTGAATTTCAAACATAGGGTGCAATCCACTAATTTGATGCTCCTCTTTCCAAAAATTTTATTATTTGCCAAATTCTTTACTATCACACAATCACTTTGCTTATCGTCCATTCCTGTAATGGTAAAAGATCATTAGGGTTAGGGTGAGAGTTATTAGGGTTGGCTTTGACAGCTTTGCTATTGATTTTGAATTTCAAACATAGGGTGCATACCACTGATTTGATGCTCCTCTATCCAAAAGTAATGACATTTTCAAAATTGGTCACTATCACTCAATCACTTTTATTCAACGCCCATTGCTACAATGGTAAATTAATGCTTGAGTTAGGGTTAGGGTTAGGGCTATTAGGGTTGGATTTGACAGCTTTGCGATTGATTTTGAATTTCAAACATAGGGTGCAATCCACTAATTTCATGCTCCTCTTTCCAAAAATTTTATTATTTGCCAAATTCTTTACTATCACCCAATCACTTTTGCTTATCGTCCATTCCTGTAATGGTAAAAGATCATTAGGGTTAGGGTTAGAGTTATTAGGGTTGGCTTTGACAGCTTTGCTATTGATTTTGAATTTCAAACATAGGGTGCAATCCACTAATTTGATGCTCCTCTATCCAAAAGTAATGACATTTTCAAAATTGGTCACTATCACTCAATCACTTTTATTCAACGCCCATTGCTACAATGGTAAATGAATGCTTGAGTTAGGGTTAGGGTTAGGGCTATTAGGGTTGGCTTTGACAGCTTTGCTATTGATTTTGAATTTCAAACATAGGGTGCAATCCACTAATTTGATGCTCCTCTTTCCAAAAATTGTATTATTTGCCAAATTCTTTACTATCACCCAATCACTTTTGCTTATCGTCCATTCCTGTAATGGTAAAAGATCATTAGGGTTAGGGTTGGAGTTATTAGGGTTGGCTTTGACAGCTTTGCTATTGATTTTGAATTTCAAACATAGGGTGCAATCCACTAATTTGATGCTCGTCTTTCCAAAAGTAATGATATTTTCAAAATTGGTCACTATCACTCAATCACTTTTATTCAACGCCCATTGCTACAATGGTTAATGAATGCTTGAGTTAGAGTTAGGTTTAGGGCTATTAGGGTTGGCTTTGGCAGCTTTGCTATTGATTTTGAATTTCAAACATAGGGTGCAATCCACTAATTTGATGCTCCTCTTTCCAAAAATTTTATTATTTGCCAAATTCTTTACTATCACCCAATCACTTTTGCTTATCGTCCATTCCTGTAATGGTAAAAGATCATTAGGGTTAGGGTTAGAGTTATTAGGGTTGGCTTTGACAGCTTTGCTATTGATTTTGAATTTCAAACATAGGGTGCAATCCACTAATTTGATGCTCCTTTATCCAAAAGTAATGACATTTTCAAAATTGGTCACTATCACTCAATCACTTTTATTCAACGCCCATTGCTACAATGGTAAATGAATGCTTGAGTTAGGGTTAGGGTTAGGGCTATTAGGGTTGGCTTTGACAGCTTTGCTATTGATTTTGAATTTCAAACATAGGGTGCAATCCACTAATTTGATGCTCCTCTTTCCAAAAATTTTATTATTTGCCAAATTCTTTACTATCACCCAATCACTTTTGCTTATCGTCCATTCCTGTAATGGTAAAAGATCATTAGGGTTAGGGTTAGAGTTATTAGGGTTGGCTTTGACAGCTTTGCTATTGATTTTGAATTTCAAACATAGGGTGCAATCCACTAATTTGATGCTCCTCTTTCCAAAAATTTTATTATTTGCCAAATTCTTTACTATCACCCAATCACTTTTGCTTATCGTCCATTCCTGTAATGGTAAAAGATCATTAGGGTTAGGGTTAGAGTTATTAGGGTTGGCTTTGACAGCTTTGCTATTGATTTTGAATTTCAAACATAGGGTGCAATCCACTAATTTGATGCTCCTCTTTCCAAAAATTTTATTATTTGCCAAATTCTTTACTATCACCCAATCACTTTTGCTTATCGTCCATTCCTGTAATGGTAAAAGATCATAAGGGTTAGGGTTAGAGTTATTAGGGTTGGCTTTGACAGCTTTGCTATTGATTTTGAATTTCAAACATAGGGTGCAATCCACTAATTTGATGCTCCTCTTTCCAAAAATTTTATTATTTGCCAAATTCTTTACTATCACTCAATCACTTTTGCTTATCGTCCATTCCTGTAATGGTAAAAGATCATTAGGGTTAGGGTTAGAGTTATTAGGGTTGGCTTTGACAGCTTTGCTATTGATTTTGAATTTCAAACATAGGGTGCAATCCACTAATTTGATGCTCCTCTTTCCAAAAATTTTATTATTTGCCAAATTCTTTACTATCACACAATCACTTTGCTTATCGTCCATTCCTGTAATGGTAAAAGATCATTAGGGTTAGGGTGAGAGTTATTAGGGTTGGCTTTGACAGCTTTGCTATTGATTTTGAATTTCAAACATAGGGTGCATTCCACTGATTTGATGCTCCTCTATCCAAAAGTAATGACATTTTCAAAATTGGTCACTATCACTCAATCACTTTTATTCAACGCCCATTGCTACAATGGTAAATGAATGCTTGAGTTAGGGTTAGGGTTAGGGCTATTAGGGTTGGATTTGACAGCTTTGCGATTGATTTTGAATTTCAAACATAGGGTGCAATCCACTAATTTCATGCTCCTCTTTCCAAAAATTTTATTATTTGCCAAATTCTTTACTATCACCCAATCACTTTTGCTTATCGTCCATTCCTGTAATGGTAAAAGATCATTAGGGTTAGGGTTAGAGTTATTAGGGTTGGCTTTGACAGCTTTGCTATTGATTTTGAATTTCAAACATAGGGTGCAATCCACTAATTTGATGCTCCTCTTTCCAAAAGTAATGATATTTTCCAAATTGGTCACTATCACTCAATCACTTTTATTCAACGCCCATTGCTACAATGGTAAATGAATGCTTGAGTTAGGGTTAGGGTTAGGGCTATTAGGGTTGGCTTTGACAGCTTTGCTATTGATTTTGAATTTCAAACATAGGGTGCAATCCACTAATTTGATGCTCCTCTTTCCAAAAATTTTATTATTTGCCAAATTCTTTACTATCACCCAATCACTTTTGCTTATCGTCCATTCCTGTAATGGTAAAAGATCATTAGGGTTAGGGTTAGAGTTATTAGGGTTGGCTTTGACAGCTTTGCTATTGATTTTGAATTTCAAACATAGGGTGCAATCCACTAATTTGATGCTCGTCTTTCCAAAAGTAATGATATTTTCAAAATTGGTCACTATCACTCAATCACTTTTATTCAACGCCCATTGCTACAATGGTTAATGAATGCTTGAGTTAGAGTTAGGGTTAGGGCTATTAGGGTTGGCTTTGGCAGCTTTGCTATTGATTTTGAATTTCAAACATAGGGTGCAATCCACTAATTTGATGCTCCTCTTTCCAAAAATTTTATTATTTGCCAAATTCTTTACTATCACCCAATCACTTTTGCTTATCGTCCATTCCTGTAATGGTAAAAGATCATTAGGGTTAGGGTTAGGGTTATTAGGGTTGGCTTTGACAGCTTTGCTATTGATTTTGAATTTCAAACATAGGGTGCAATCCACTAATTTGATGCTCGACTTTCCAAAAGTAATGATATTTTCAAAATTGGTCACTATCACTCAATCACTTTTATTCAACGCCCATTGCTACAATGGTAAATGAATGCTTGAGTTAGGGTTAGGGTTAGGGCTATTAGGGTTGGCTTTGACAGCTTTGCTATTGATTTTGAATTTCAAACATAGGGTGCAATCCACTAATTTGATGCTCCTCTTTCCAAAAATTTTATTATTTGCCAAATTCTTTACTATCACCCAATCACTTTTGCTTATCGTCCATTCCTGTAATGGTAAAAGATCATTAGGGTTAGGGTTAGAGTTAGCTTTGCTATTGATTTTGAATTTCAAAAATAGAGTAAAACCGAGTAATTTGATGCTCCTCTTTTTAAAAATGATGATATTTTCAAAATTGGTCACTATCACTCAATCACTTTTATTCAACGCCCCTTGCTACAATGGTAAATGAATGCTTGAGTTAGGGTTAGGGTTAGGGCTATTAGGGTTGGCTTTGACAGCTTTGCTATTGATTTTGAATTTCAAACATAGGGTGCAATCCACTAATTTGATGCTCCTCTTTCCAAAAATTTTATTATTTGCCAAATTCTTTACTATCACCCAATCACTTTTGCTTATCGTCCATTCCTGTAATGGTAAAAGATCATTAGGGTTAGGGTTAGAGTTATTAGGGTTGGCTTTGACAGCTTTGCTATTGATTTTGAATTTCAAACATAGGATGCAATCCACTAATTTGATGCTCCTCTATCCAAAAGTAATGACATTTTCAAAATTGGTCACTATCACTCAATCACTTTTATTCAACGCCCATTGCTACAATGGTAAATGAATGCTTGAGTTAGGGTTAGGGTTAGGGCTATTAGGGTTGGCTTTGACAGCTTTGCTATTGATTTTGAATTTCAAACATAGGGTGCAATCCACTAATTTGATGCTCCTCTTTCCAAAAATTTTATTATTTGCCAAATTCTTTACTATCACCCAATCACTTTTGCTTATCGTCCAACTCTGTAATGGTAAAAGATCATTAGGGTTAGGGTTAGAGTTATTAGGGTTGGCTTTGACAGCTTTGCTATTGATTTTGAATTTCAAAAATAGAGTAAAACCGAGTAATTTGATGCTTCTCTTTTTGAAAATGATGATATTTTCAAAATTGGTCACTATCACTCAATCACTTTTATTCAACGCCCATTGCTACAATGGTAAATGAATGCTTGAGTTAGGGTTAGGGTTAGGGCTATTAGATTTGGCTTTGACAGCTTTGCTATTGATTTTTAATTTCAAACATAGGGTGCAATCCACTAATTTTATGCTCCTCTTTCCAAAAATTTTATTATTTGCCAAATTCTTTACTATCACCCAATCACTTTTGCTTATCGTCCATTCCTGTAATGGTAAAAGATCATTAGGGTTAGGGTTAGAGTTATTAGGGTTGGCTTTGACAGCTTAGCTATTGATTTTGAATTTCAAACATAGGGTGCAATCCACTAATATGATGCTCCTCAATCCAAAAGTAATGATATTTTCCAAATTGGTCGCTATCACTCAATCACTTTTATTCAACGCCCATTGCTACAATGGTAAATGAATGCTTGAGTTAGAGTTAGGGTTAGGGCTATTAGGGTTGGCTTTGACAGCTTTGCTACTGATTTTGAAATTCTAACATAGGGTGCAATCCACTAATTTGATGCTCCTCTTTCCAAAAATTTTATTATTTGCCAAATTCTTTACTATCACCCAATCACTTTTGCTTATCGTCCATTCCTGTAATGGTAAAAGATCATTAGGGTTAGGGTTAGAGTTATTAGGGTTGGCTTTGACAGCTTTGCTATTGATTTTGAATTTCAAACATAAGGTGCAATCCACTAATTTGATGCTCCTCAATCCAAAAGTAATGATATTTTCCAAATTGGTCGCTATCACTCAATCACTTTTATTCAACGCCCATTGCTACAATGGTAAATGAATGCTTGAGTTAGGGTTAGGGTTAGGGCTATTAGGGTGGGCTTTGACAGCTTTGCTACTGATTTTGAAATTCTAACATAGGGTGTAATCCACTAATTTGATGCTCCTCTTTCCAAAAATTTTATTATTTGCCAAATTCTTTACTATCACCCAATCACTTTTGCTTATCGTCCATTCCTGTAATGGTAAAAGATCATTAGGGTTAGGGTTAGAGTTATTAGGGTTGACTTTGACAGCTTTGCTATTGATTTTGAATTTCAAAAATAGAGTAAAACCGAGTAATTTGATGCTCCTCTTTTTGAAAATGATGATATTTTCAAAATTTGTCACTATCACTCAATCACTTTTATTCAACGCCCATTGCTACAATGGTAAATGAATGCTTGAGTTAGGGTTAGGGTTAGGGCTATTAGGGTTGGCTTTGACAGCTTTGCTATTGATTTTCAACTTCAAACATAGGATGCAATCCCTAAATTTATGCTCCTCTTTCCAAAAAATTTTATTATTTGCCAAATTCTTTACTATCACCCAATCACTTTTGCTTATCGTCCATTCCTGTAATGGTAAAATATCATTAGGGTTAGGGTTAGAGTTATTAGGGTTGGCTTTGACAGCTTTGCTATTGATTTTGAATTTCAAACATAGGGTGCAATCCACTAATTTGATGCTCCTCTTTCCAAAAATTTTATTATTTGCCAAATTCTTTACTATCACCCAATCACTTTTGCTTATCGTCCATTCCTGTAATGGTAAAAGATCATTAGGGTTAGGGTAAGAGTTATTAGGGTTGGCTTTGACAGCTTTGCTATTGATTTTGAATTTCAAACATAGGGTGCTATCTACTAATTTGATGCTCCTCTTTCCAAAAGTAATGATATTTTCAAAATTGGTCACTATCACTCAATCACTTTTATTCAACGCCCATTGCTACAATGGTAAATGAATGCTTGAGTTAGGGTTAGGGTTAGGGCTATTAGGGTTGGCTTTGACAGCTTTGCTATTGATTTTGAATTTCAAACATAGGGTGCAATCCACTAATTTGATGCTCCTCTTTCCAAAAATTTTATTATTTGCCAAATTCTTTACTATCACCCAATCACTTTTGCTTATCGTCCATTCCTGTAATGGTAAAAGATCATAAGGGTTAGGGTTAGAGTTATTAGGGTTGGCTTTGACAGCTTTGCTATTGATTTTGAATTTCAAACATAGGGTGCAATCCACTAATTTGATGCTCCTCTTTCCAAAAGTAATGATATTTTCAAAATTGGTCACTATCACTCAATCACTTTTATTCAACGCCCATTGCTAAAATGGTAAATGAATGCTTGAGTTAGGGTTAGGGTTAGGGCTATTAGGGTTGGCTTTGACAGCTTTGCTATTGATTTTGAATTTCAAACATAGGGTGCAATCCACTAATTTGATGCTCCTCTTTCCAAAAATTTTATTATTTGCCAAATTCTTTACTATCACCCAATCACTTTTGCTTATCGTCCATTCCTGTAATGGTAAAAGATCATTAGGGTTAGAGTTAGAGTTATTAGGGTTGGCTTTGACAGCTTTGCTATTGATTTTGAATTTCAAACATAGGGTGTAAGCCACTAATTTGATGCTCCTCTTTCCAAAAGTAATGATATTTTCAAAATTGGTCACTCTCACTCAATCACTTTTATTCAACGCCCATTGCTACAATGGTAAATGAATGCTTGAGTTAGGGTTAGGGTTAGGGCTATTAGGGTTGGCTTTGACAGCTTTGCTATTGATTTTGAATTTCAAACATAGGGTGCAATCCACTAATTTTATGCTCCTCTTTCCAAAAATTTTATTATTTGCCAAATTCTTTACTATCACCCAATCACTTTTGCTTATCGTTCATTCCTATAATGGTGAAAGATCATTAGGGTTAGGGTTAGAGTTATTAGGGTTGGCTTTGACAGCTTTGCTATTGATTTTGAATTTCAAACATAGGGTGCAATCCACTAATTTGATGCTCCTCTTTCCAAAAGTAATGATATTTTCAAAATTGGTCACTATCACTCAATCACTTTTATTCAATGCCCATTGCTACAATGGTAAATGAATGCTTGAGTTAGGGTTAGGGTTAGGGCTATTAGGGTTGGCTTTGACAGCTTTGCTATTGATTTTGAATTTCAAACATAGGGTGCAATCCACTAATTTGATGCTCCTCTTTCCAAAAATTTTATTATTTGCCAAATTCTTTGCTTATCGTCCATTCCTGTAATGGTAATAGATCATTAGGGTTAGGGTTAGAGTTATTAGGGTTGGCTTTGACAGCTTTGATATTGATTTTGAATTTCAAACATAGGGTGCAATCCACTAATTTGATGCTCCTCTTTCCAAAAGTAATGATATTTTCAAAATTGGTCACTATCACTCAATCACTTTTATTCAACGCCCATTGCTACAATGGTAAATGAATGCTTGAGTTAGGGTTAGGGTTAGGGCTATTAGGGTTGGCTTTGACAGCTTTGCTATTGATTTTGAATTTCAAACATAGGGTGCAATCCACTAATTTGATGCTCCTCTTTCCAAAAATTTTATTATTTGCCAAATTCTTTACTATCACCCAATCACTTTTGCTTATCGTCCATTCCTGTAATGGTAAAAGATCATTAGGGTTAGGGTTAGAGTTATTAGGGTTGGCTTTGACAGCTTTGCTATTGATTTTGAATTTCAAACATAGGGTCCAATCCACTAATTTGATGCTCCTCTTTCCAAAAGTAATGATATTTTCAAAATTGGTCACTATCACTCAATCACTTTTATTCAACGCCCATTGCTACAATGGTAAATGAATGCTTGAGTTAGGGTTAGGGTTAGGGCTATTAGGGTTGGCTTTGACAGCTTTGCTATTGATTTTGAATTTCAAACATAGGGTGCAATCCACTAATTTGATGCTCCTCTTTCCAAAAATTTTATTATTTGCCAAATTCTTTACTATCACCCAATCACTTTTGCTTATCGTCCATTCCTGTAATGGTAATAGATCATTAGGGTTAGGGTTAGAGTTATTAGGGTTGGCTTTGACAGCTTTGATATTGATTTTGAATTTCAAACATAGGGTGCAATCCACTAATTTGATGCTCCTCTTTCCAAAAGTAATGATATTTTCAAAATTGGTCACTATCACTCAATCACTTTTATTCAACGCCCATTGCTACAATGGTAAATGAATGCTTGAGTTAGGGTTAGGGTTAGGGCTATTAGGGTTGGCTTTGACAGCTTTGCTATTGATTTTGAATTTCAAACATAGGGTGCAATCCACTAATTTGATGCTCCTCTTTCCAAAAATTTTATTATTTGCCAAATTCTTTACTATCACCCAATCACTTTTGCTTATCGTCCATTCCTGTAATGGTAAAAGATCATTAGGGTTAGGGTTAGAGTTATTAGGGTTGGCTTTGACAGCTTTGCTATTGATTTTGAATTTCAAACATAGGGTGCAATCCACTAATTTGATGCTCCTCTTTCCAAAAATTGTATTATTTGCCAAATTCTTTACTATCACCCAATCACTTTTGCTTATCGTCCATTCCTGTAATGGTAAAAGATCATTAGGGTTAGGGTTAGAGTTATTAGGGTTGGCTTTGACAGCTTTGCTATTGATTTTGAATTTCAAACATAGGGTGCAATCCACTAATTTGATGCTCCTCTTTCCAAAAATTTTATTATTTGCCAAATTCTTTACTATCACCCAATCACTTTTGCTTATCGTCCATTCCTGTAATGGTAATAGATCATTAGGGTTAGGGTTAGAGTTATTAGGGTTGGCTTTGACAGCTTTGCTATTGATTTTGAATTTCAAACATAGGGTGCAATCCACTAATTTGATGCTCCTCTTTCCAAAAATTGTATTATTTGCCAAATTCTTTACTATCACCCAATCACTTTTGCTTATCGTCCATTCCTGTAATGGTAAAAGATCATTAGGGTTAGGGTTAGAGTTATTAGGGTTGGCTTTGACAGCTTTGCTATTGATTTTGAATTTCAAACATAGGGTGCAATCCACTAATTTGATGCTCCTCTTTCCAAAAATTGTATTATTTGCCAAATTCTTTACTATCACCCAATCACTTTTGCTTATCGTCCATTCCTGTAATGGTAAAAGATCATTAGGGTTAGGGTTAGAGTTATTAGGGTTGGCTTTGACAGCTTTGCTATTGATTTTGAATTTCAAACATAGGGTGCAATCCACTAATTTGATGCTCCTCTTTCCAAAAGTAATGATATTTTCAAAATTGGTCACTATCACTCAATCACTTTTATTCATCGCCCATTGCTACAATGGTAAATGAATGCTTGAGTTAGGGTTAGGGTTAGGGCTATTAGGGTTGGCTTTGACAGCTTTGCTATTGATTTTGAATTTCAAACATAGGGTGCAATCCACTAATTTGATGCTCCTCTTTCCAAAAATTGTATTATTTGCCAAATTCTTTACTATCACCCAATCACTTTTGCTTATCGTCCATTCCTGTAATGGTAAAAGATCATTAGGGTTAGGGTTAGAGTTATTAGGGTTGGCTTTGACAGCTTTGCTATTGATTTTGAATTTCAAACATAGGGTGCAATCCACTAATTTGATGCTCCTCTTTCCAAAAATTTTATTATTTGCCAAATTCTTTACTATCACCCAATCACTTTTGCTTATCGTCCATTCCTGTAATGGTAAAAGATCATTAGGGTTAGGGTTAGAGTTATTAGGGTTGGCTTTGACAGCTTTGCTATTGATTTTGAATTTCAAACATAGGGTGCAATCCACTAATTTGATGCTCCTCTTTCCAAAAATTTTATTATTTGCCAAATTCTTTACTATCACCCAATCACTTTTGCTTATCGTCCATTCCTGTAATGGTAAAAGATCATTAGGGTTAGGGTAAGAGTTATTAGGGTTGGCTTTGACAGCTTTGCTATTGATTTTGAATTTCAAACATAGGGTGCTATCTACTAATTTGATGCTCCTCTTTCCAAAAGTAATGATATTTTCAAAATTGGTCACTATCACTCAATCACTTTTATTCAATGCCCATTGCTACAATGGTAAATGAATGCTTGAGTTAGGGTTAGGGTTAGGGCTATTAGGGTTGGCTTTGACAGCTTTGCTATTGATTTTGAATTTCAAACATAGGGTGCAATCCACTAATTTGATGCTCCTCTTTCCAAAAATTTTATTATTTGCCAAATTCTTTACTATCACCCAATCACTTTTGCTTATCGTCCATTCCTGTAATGGTAAAAGATCATTAGGGTTAGGGTTAGAGTTATTAGGGTTGGCTTTGACAGCTTTGCTATTGATTTTGAATTTCAAACATAGGGTGCAATCCACTAATTTGATGCTCCTCTTTCCAAAAATTTTATTATTTGCCAAATTCTTTACTATCACCCAATCACTTTTGCTTATCGTCCATTCCTGTAATGGTAAAAGATCTTTAGGGTTAGGGTTAGAGTTATTAGGGTTGGCTTTGACAGCTTTGCTATTGATTTTGAATTTCAAACATAGGGTCCAATCCACTAATTTGATGCTCCTCTTTCCAAAAGTAATGATATTTTCAAAATTGGTCACTATCACTCAATCACTTTTATTCAACGCCCATTGCTACAATGGTAAATGAATGCTTGAGTTAGGGTTAGGGTTAGGGCTATTAGGGTTGGCTTTGACAGCTTTGCTATTGATTTTGAATTTCAAACATAGGGTGCAATCCACTAATTTGATGCTCCTCTTTCCAAAAATTTTATTATTTGCCAAATTCTTTACTATCACCCAATCACTTTTGCTTATCGTCCATTCCTGTAATGGTAAAAGATCATTAGGGTTAGGGTTAGAGTTATTAGGGTTGGCTTTGACAGCTTTGCTATTGATTTTGAATTTCAAACATAGGGTGCAATCCACTAATTTGATGCTCCTCTTTCCAAAAATTTTATTATTTGCCAAATTCTTTACTATCACCCAATCACTTTTGCTTATCGTCCATTCCTGTAATGGTAATAGATCATTAGGGTTAGGGTTAGAGTTATTAGGGTTGGCTTTGACAGCTTTGCTATTGATTTTGAATTTCAAACATAGGGTGCAATCCACTAATTTGATGCTCCTCTTTCCAAAAATTGTATTATTTGCCAAATTCTTTACTATCACCCAATCACTTTTGCTTATCGTCCATTCCTGTAATGGTAAAAGATCATTAGGGTTAGGGTTAGAGTTATTAGGGTTGGCTTTGACAGCTTTGCTATTGATTTTGAATTTCAAACATAGGGTGCAATCCACTAATTTGATGCTCCTCTTTCCAAAAGTAATGATATTTTCAAAATTGGTCACTATCACTCAATCACTTTTATTCATCGCCCATTGCTACAATGGTAAATGAATGCTTGAGTTAGGGTTAGGGTTAGGGCTATTAGGGTTGGCTTTGACAGCTTTGCTATTGATTTTGAATTTCAAACATAGGGTGCAATCCACTAATTTGATGCTCCTCTTTCCAAAAATTGTATTATTTGCCAAATTCTTTACTATCACCCAATCACTTTTGCTTATCGTCCATTCCTGTAATGGTAAAAGATCATTAGGGTTAGGGTTAGAGTTATTAGGGTTGGCTTTGACAGCTTTGCTATTGATTTTGAATTTCAAACATAGGGTGCAATCCACTAATTTGATGCTCCTCTTTCCAAAAATTTTATTATTTGCCAAATTCTTTACTATCACCCAATCACTTTTGCTTATCGTCCATTCCTGTAATGGTAAAAGATCATTAGGGTTAGGGTTAGAGTTATTAGGGTTGGCTTTGACAGCTTTGCTATTGATTTTGAATTTCAAACATAGGGTGCAATCCACTAATTTGATGCTCCTCTTTCCAAAAATTTTATTATTTGCCAAATTCTTTACTATCACCCAATCACTTTTGCTTATCGTCCATTCCTGTAATGGTAAAAGATCATTAGGGTTAGGGTAAGAGTTATTAGGGTTGGCTTTGACAGCTTTGCTATTGATTTTGAATTTCAAACATAGGGTGCTATCTACTAATTTGATGCTCCTCTTTCCAAAAGTAATGATATTTTCAAAATTGGTCACTATCACTCAATCACTTTTATTCAATGCCCATTGCTACAATGGTAAATGAATGCTTGAGTTAGGGTTAGGGTTAGGGCTATTAGGGTTGGCTTTGACAGCTTTGCTATTGATTTTGAATTTCAAACATAGGGTGCAATCCACTAATTTGATGCTCCTCTTTCCAAAAATTTTATTATTTGCCAAATTCTTTACTATCACCCAATCACTTTTGCTTATCGTCCATTCCTGTAATGGTAAAAGATCATTAGGGTTAGGGTTAGAGTTATTAGGGTTGGCTTTGACAGCTTTGCTATTGATTTTGAATTTCAAACATAGGGTGCAATCCACTAATTTGATGCTCCTCTTTCCAAAAATTTTATTATTTGCCAAATTCTTTACTATCACCCAATCACTTTTGCTTATCGTCCATTCCTGTAATGGTAAAAGATCATTAGGGTTAGGGTTAGAGTTATTAGGGTTGGCTTTGACAGCTTTGCTATTGATTTTGAATTTCAAACATAGGGTCCAATCCACTAATTTGATGCTCCTCTTTCCAAAAGTAATGATATTTTCAAAATTGGTCACTATCACTCAATCACTTTTATTCAACGCCCATTGCTACAATGGTAAATGAATGCTTGAGTTAGGGTTAGGGTTAGGGCTATTAGGGTTGGCTTTGACAGCTTTGCTATTGATTTTGAATTTCAAACATAGGGTGCAATCCACTAATTTGATGCTCCTCTTTCCAAAAATTTTATTATTTGCCAAATTCTTTACTATCACCCAATCACTTTTGCTTATCGTCCATTCCTGTAATGGTAAAAGATCATTAGGGTTAGGGTTAGAGTTATTAGGGTTGGCTTTGACAGCTTTGCTATTGATTTTGAATTTCAAACATAGGGTGCAATCCACTAATTTGATGCTCCTCTTTCCAAAAATTTTATTATTTGCCAAATTCTTTACTATCACCCAATCACTTTTGCTTATCGTCCATTCCTGTAATGGTAATAGATCATTAGGGTTAGGGTTAGAGTTATTAGGGTTGGCTTTGACAGCTTTGCTATTGATTTTGAATTTCAAACATAGGGTGCAATCCACTAATTTGATGCTCCTCTTTCCAAAAATTGTATTATTTGCCAAATTCTTTACTATCACCCAATCACTTTTGCTTATCGTCCATTCCTGTAATGGTAAAAGATCATTAGGGTTAGGGTTAGAGTTATTAGGGTTGGCTTTGACAGCTTTGCTATTGATTTTGAATTTCAAACATAGGGTGCAATCCACTAATTTGATGCTCCTCTTTCCAAAAGTAATGATATTTTCAAAATTGGTCACTATCACTCAATCACTTTTATTCATCGCCCATTGCTACAATGGTAAATGAATGCTTGAGTTAGGGTTAGGGTTAGGGCTATTAGGGTTGGCTTTGACAGCTTTGCTATTGATTTTGAATTTCAAACATAGGGTGCAATCCACTAATTTGATGCTCCTCTTTCCAAAAATTGTATTATTTGCCAAATTCTTTACTATCACCCAATCACTTTTGCTTATCGTCCATTCCTGTAATGGTAAAAGATCATTAGGGTTAGGGTTAGAGTTATTAGGGTTGGCTTTGACAGCTTTGCTATTGATTTTGAATTTCAAACATAGGGTGCAATCCACTAATTTGATGCTCCTCTTTCCAAAAATTTTATTATTTGCCAAATTCTTTACTATCACCCAATCACTTTTGCTTATCGTCCATTCCTGTAATGGTAAAAGATCATTAGGGTTAGGGTTAGAGTTATTAGGGTTGGCTTTGACAGCTTTGCTATTGATTTTGAATTTCAAACATAGGGTGCAATCCACTAATTTGATGCTCCTCTTTCCAAAAATTTTATTATTTGCCAAATTCTTTACTATCACCCAATCACTTTTGCTTATCGTCCATTCCTGTAATGGTAAAAGATCATTAGGGTTAGGGTAAGAGTTATTAGGGTTGGCTTTGACAGCTTTGCTATTGATTTTGAATTTCAAACATAGGGTGCTATCTACTAATTTGATGCTCCTCTTTCCAAAAGTAATGATATTTTCCAAATTGGTCACTATCACTCAATCACTTTTATTCAACGCCCATTGCTACAATGGTAAATGAATGCTTGAGTTAGGGTTAGGGTTAGGGCTATTAGGGTTGGCTTTGACAGCTTTGCTATTGATTTTGAATTTCAAATATAGGGTGCAATCCACTAATTTGATGCTCCTCTTTCCAAAAGTAATGATATTTTCAAAATTGGTCACTATCACTCAATCACTTTTATTCATCGCCCATTGCTACAATGGTAAATGAATGCTTGAGTTAGGGTTAGGCTTAGGGCTATTAGGGTTGGCTTTGACAGCTTTGCTATTGATTTTGAATTTCAAACATAGGGTGCAATCCACTAATTTGATGCTCCTCTTTCCAAAAATTTTATTATTTGCCAAATTCTTTACTATCACCCAATCACTTTTGCTTATCGTCCATTCCTGTAATGGTAAAAGATCATTAGGGTTAGGGTTAGAGTTATTAGGGTTGGCTTTGACAGCTTTGCTATTGATTTTGAATTTCAAACATAGGGTGCAATCCACTAATTTGATGCTCCTCTTTCCAAAAATTTTATTATTTGCCAAATTCTTTACTATCACCCAATCACTTTTGCTTATCGTCCATTCCTGTAATGGTAAAAGATCATTAGGGTTAGGGTTAGAGATATTAGGGTTGGCTTTGACAGCTTTGCTATTGATTTTGAATTTCAAACATAAGGTGCAATCCACTAATTTGATGCTCCTCTTTCCAAAAGTAATGATATTTTCAAAATTGGTCACTATCACTCAATCACTTTTATTCATCGCCCATTGCTACAATGGTAAATGAATGCTTGAGTTAGGGTTAGGCTTAGGGCTATTAGGGTTGGCTTTGACAGCTTTGCTATTGATTTTGAATTTCAAACATAGGGTGCAATCCACTAATTTGATGCTCCTCTTTCCAAAAATTTTATTATTTGCCAAATTCTTTACTATCACCCAATCACTTTTGCTTATCGTCCATTCCTGTAATGGTAAAAGATCATTAGGGTTAGGGTTAGAGTTATTAAGGTTGGCTTTGACAGCTTTGCTATTGATTTTGAATTTCAAACATAGGGTGCAATCCACTAATTTGATGCTCCTCTTTCCAAAAATTTTATTATTTGCCAAATTCTTTACTATCACCCAATCACTTTTGCTTATCGTCCATTCCTGTAATGGTAAAAGATCATTAGGGTTAGGGTAAGAGTTATTAGGGTTGGCTTTGACAGCTTTGCTATTGATTTTGAATTTCAAACATAGGGTGCTATCTACTAATTTGATGCTCCTCTTTCCAAAAGTAATGATATTTTCCAAATTGGTCACTATCACTCAATCACTTTTATTCAACGCCCATTGCTACAATGGTAAATGAATGCTTGAGTTAGGGTTAGGGTTAGGGCTATTAGGGTTGGCTTTGACAGCTTTGCTATTGATTTTGAATTTCAAACATAGGGTGCAATCCACTAATTTGATGCTCCTCTTTCCAAAAGTAATGATATTTTCAAAATTGGTCACTATCACTCAATCACTTTTATTCATCGCCCATTGCTACAATGGTAAATGAATGCTTGAGTTAGGGTTAGGCTTAGGGCTATTAGGGTTGGCTTTGACAGCTTTGCTATTGATTTTGAATTTCAAACATAGGGTGCAATCCACTAATTTGATGCTCCTCTTTCCAAAAATTTTATTATTTGCCAAATTCTTTACTATCACCCAATCACTTTTGCTTATCGTCCATTCCTGTAATGGTAAAAGATCATTAGGGTTAGGGTTAGAGTTATTAGGGTTGGCTTTGACAGCTTTGCTATTGATTTTGAATTTCAAACATAGGGTGCAATCCACTAATTTGATGCTCCTCTTTCCAAAAATTTTATTATTTGCCAAATTCTTTACTATCACCCAATCACTTTTGCTTATCGTCCATTCCTGTAATGGTAAAAGATCATTAGGGTTAGGGTTAGAGATATTAGGGTTGGCTTTGACAGCTTTGCTATTGATTTTGAATTTCAAACATAAGGTGCAATCCACTAATTTGATGCTGCTCTTTCCAAAAGTAATGATATTTTCAAAATTGGTCACTATCACTCAATCACTTTTATTCATCGCCCATTGCTACAATGGTAAATGAATGCTTGAGTTAGGGTTAGGCTTAGGGCTATTAGGGTTGGCTTTGACAGCTTTGCTATTGATTTTGAATTTCAAACATAGGGTGCAATCCACTAATTTGATGCTCCTCTTTCCAAAAATTGTATTATTTGCCAAATTCTTTACTATCACCCAATCACTTTTGCTTATCGTCCATTCCTGTAATGGTAAAAGATCATTAGGGTTAGGGTTAGAGTTATTAGGGTTGGCTTTGACAGCTTTGCTATTGATTTTGAATTTCAAACATAGGGTGCAATCCACTAATTTGATGCTCCTCTTTCCAAAAATTTTATTATTTGCAAATTCTTTACTATCACCCAATCACTTTTGCTTATCGTCCATTCCTGTAATGGTAAAAGATCATTAGGGTTAGGGTTAGAGTTATTAGGGTTGGCTTTGACAGCTTTGCTATTGATTTTGAATTTCAAACATAGGGTGCAATCCACTAATTTGATGCTCCTCTTTCCAAACATTTTATTATTTGCCAAATTCTTTACTATCACCCAATCACTTTTGCTTATCGTCCATTCCTGTAATGGTAAAAGATCATTAGGGTTAGGGTTAGAGATATTAGGGTTGGCTTTGACAGCTTTGCTATTGATTTTGAATTTCAAACATAAGGTGCAATCCACTAATTTGATGCTCCTCTTTCCAAAAGTAATGATATTTTCAAAATTGGTCACTATCACTCAATCACTTTTATTCATCGCCCATTGCTACAATGGTAAATGAATGCTTGAGTTAGGGTTAGGGTTAGGGCTATTAGGGTTGGCTTTGACAGCTTTGCTATTGATTTTGAATTTCAAACATAGGGTGCAATCCACTAATTTGATGCTCCTCTTTCCAAAAATTTTATTATTTGCCATATTCTTTACTATCACCCAATCACTTTTGCTTATCGTCCATTCCTGTAATGGTAAAAGATCATTAGGGTTAGGGTTAGAGTTATTAGGGTTGGCTTTGACAGCTTTGCTATTGATTTTGAATTTCAAACATAGGGTGCAATCCACTAATTTGATGCTCCTCTTTCCAAAAGTAATGATATTTTCAAAATTGGTCACTATCACTCAATCACTTTTATTCAACGCCCATTGCTACAATGGTAAATGAATGCTTGAGTTAGGGTTAGGGTTAGGGCTATTAGGGTTGGCTTTGACAGCTTTGCTATTGATTTTGAATTTCAAACATAGGGTGCAATCCACTAATTTGATGCTCCTCTTTCCAAAAATTGTATTATTTGCCAAATTCTTTACTATCACCCAATCACTTTTGCTTATCGTCCATTCCTGTAATGGTAAAAGATCATTAGGGTTAGGGTTAGAGTTATTAGGGTTGGCTTTGACAGCTTTGCTATTGATTTTGAATTTCAAACATAGGGTGCAATCCACTAATTTGATGCTCCTCTTTCCAAAAATTTTATTATTTGCCAAATTCTTTACTATCACCCAATCACTTTTGCTTATCGTCCATTCCTGTAATGGTAAAAGATCATTAGGGTTAGGGTTAGAGTTATTAGGGTTGGCTTTGACAGCTTTGCTATTGATTTTGAATTTCAAACATAGGGTGCAATCCACTAATTTGATGCTCCTCTTTCCAAACATTTTATTATTTGCCAAATTCTTTACTATCACCCAATCACTTTTGCTTATCGTCCATTCCTGTAATGGTAAAAGATCATTAGGGTTAGGGTTAGAGATATTAGGGTTGGCTTTGACAGCTTTGCTATTGATTTTGAATTTCAAACATAAGGTGCAATCCACTAATTTGATGCTCCTCTTTCCAAAAGTAATGATATTTTCAAAATTGGTCACTATCACTCAATCACTTTTATTCATCGCCCATTGCTACAATGGTAAATGAATGCTTGAGTTAGGGTTAGGCTTAGGGCTATTAGGGTTGGCTTTGACAGCTTTGCTATTGATTTTGAATTTCAAACATAGGGTGCAATCCACTAATTTGATGCTCCTCTTTCCAAAAATTTTATTATTTGCCAAATTCTTTACTATCACCCAATCACTTTTGCTTATCGTCCATTCCTGTAATGGTAAAAGATCATTAGGGTTAGGGTTAGAGTTATTAGGGTTGGCTTTGACAGCTTTGCTATTGATTTTGAATTTCAAACATAGGGTGCAATCCACTAATTTGATGCTCCTCTTTCCAAAAATTTTATTATTTGCCAAATTCTTTACTATCACCCAATCACTTTTGCTTATCGTCCATTCCTGTAATGGTAAAAGATCATTAGGGTTAGGGTTAGAGTTATTAGGGTTGGCTTTGACAGCTTTGCTATTGATT
This sequence comes from Protula sp. h YS-2021, assembly GCA_949752745.1. Taxonomy (NCBI): domain Eukaryota; kingdom Metazoa; phylum Annelida; class Polychaeta; order Sabellida; family Serpulidae; genus Protula; species Protula sp. h YS-2021. The sequence goes on from OX457033.1 coordinate 17,369,464, forward strand.
TTGAATTTCAAACATAGGGTGCAATCCACTAATTTGATGCTCCTCTTTCCAAAAATTTTATTATTTGCCAAATTCTTTACTATCACCCAATCACTTTTGCTTATCGTCCAGTCCTGTAATGGTAAAAGATCATTAGGGTTAGGGTTAGAGTTATTAGGGTTGGCTTTGACAGCTTTGCTATTGATTTTGAATTTCAAACATAGGGTGCAATCCACTAATTTGATGCTCCTCTTTCCAAAAATTTTATTATTTGCCAAATTCTTTACTATCACCCAATCACTTTTGCTTATCGTCCATTCCTGTAATGGTAATAGATCATTAGGGTTAGGGTTAGAGTTATTAGGGTTGGCTTTGACAGCTTTGCTATTGATTTTGAATTTCAAACATAGGGTGCAATCCACTAATTTGATGCTCCTCTTTCCAAAAATTGTATTATTTGCCAAATTCTTTACTATCACCCAATCACTTTTGCTTATCGTCCATTCCTGTAATGGTAAAAGATCATTAGGGTTAGGGTTAGAGTTATTAGGGTTGGCTTTGACAGCTTTGCTATTGATTTTGAATTTCAAACATAGGGTGCAATCCACTAATTTGATGCTCCTCTTTCCAAAAATTGTATTATTTGCCAAATTCTTTACTATCACCCAATCACTTTTGCTTATCGTCCATTCCTGTAATGGTAAAAGATCATTAGGGTTAGGGTTAGAGTTATTAGGGTTGGCTTTGACAGCTTTGCTATTGATGTTGAATTTCAAACATAGGGTGCAATCCACTAATTTGATGCTCCTCTTTCCAAAAGTAATGATATTTTCAAAATTGGTCACTATCACTCAATCACTTTTATTCATCGCCCATTGCTACAATGGTAAATGAATGCTTGAGTTAGGGTTAGGGTTAGGGCTATTAGGGTTGGCTTTGACAGCTTTGCTATTGATTTTGAATTTCAAACATAGGGTGCAATCCACTAATTTGATGCTCCTCTTTCCAAAAATTGTATTATTTGCCAAATTCTTTACTATCACCCAATCACTTTTGCTTATCGTCCATTCCTGTAATGGTAAAAGATCATTAGGGTTAGGGTTAGAGTTATTAGGGTTGGCTTTGACAGCTTTGCTATTGATTTTGAATTTCAAACATAGGGTGCAATCCACTAATTTGATGCTCCTCTTTCCAAAAATTTTATTATTTGCCAAATTCTTTACTATCACCCAATCACTTTTGCTTATCGTCCATTCCTGTAATGGTAAAAGATCATTAGGGTTAGGGTTAGAGTTATTAGGGTTGGCTTTGACAGCTTTGCTATTGATTTTGAATTTCAAACATAGGGTGCAATCCACTAATTTGATGCTCCTCTTTCCAAACATTTTATTATTTGCCAAATTCTTTACTATCACCCAATCACTTTTGCTTATCGTCCATTCCTGTAATGGTAAAAGATCATTAGGGTTAGGGTTAGAGATATTAGGGTTGGCTTTGACAGCTTTGCTATTGATTTTGAATTTCAAACATAAGGTGCAATCCACTAATTTGATGCTCCTCTTTCCAAAAGTAATGATATTTTCAAAATTGGTCACTATCACTCAATCACTTTTATTCATCGCCCATTGCTACAATGGTAAATGAATGCTTGAGTTAGGGTTAGGGTTAGGGCTATTAGGGTTGGCTTTGACAGCTTTGCTATTGATTTTGAATTTCAAACATAGGGTGCAATCCACTAATTTGATGCTCCTCTTTCCAAAAATTTTATTATTTGCCATATTCTTTACTATCACCCAATCACTTTTGCTTATCGTCCATTCCTGTAATGGTAAAAGATCATTAGGGTTAGGGTTAGAGTTATTAGGGTTGGCTTTGACAGCTTTGCTATTGATTTTGAATTTCAAACATAGGGTGCAATCCACTAATTTGATGCTCCTCTTTCCAAAAGTAATGATATTTTCAAAATTGGTCACTATCACTCAATCACTTTTATTCAACGCCCATTGCTACAATGGTAAATGAATGCTTGAGTTAGGGTTAGGGTTAGGGCTATTAGGGTTGGCTTTGACAGCTTTGCTATTGATTTTGAATTTCAAACATAGGGTGCAATCCACTAATTTGATGCTCCTCTTTCCAAAAATTGTATTATTTGCCAAATTCTTTACTATCACCCAATCACTTTTGCTTATCGTCCATTCCTGTAATGGTAAAAGATCATTAGGGTTAGGGTTAGAGTTATTAGGGTTGGCTTTGACAGCTTTGCTATTGATTTTGAATTTCAAACATAGGGTGCAATCCACTAATTTGATGCTCCTCTTTCCAAAAGTAATGATATTTTCAAAATTGGTCACTATCACTCAATCACTTTTATTCAACGCCCATTGCTACAATGGTAAATGAATGCTTGAGTTAGGGTTAGGGTTAGGGCTATTAGGGTTGGCTTTGACAGCTTTGCTATTGATTTTGAATTTCAAACATAGGGTGCAATCCACTAATTTGATGCTCCTCTTTCCAAAAATTTTATTATTTGCCATATTCTTTACTATCACCCAATCACTTTTGCTTATCGTCCATTCCTGTAATGGTAAAAGATCATTAGGGTTAGGGTTAGAGATATTAGGGTTGGCTTTGACAGCTTTGCTATTGATTTTGAATTTCAAACATAAGGTGCAATCCACTAATTTGATGCTCCTCTTTCCAAAAGTAATGATATTTTCAAAATTGGTCACTATCACTCAATCACTTTTATTCATCGCCCATTGCTACAATGGTAAATGAATGCTTGAGTTAGGGTTAGGGTAAGGGCTATTAGGGTTGGCTTTGACAGCTTTGCTATTGATTTTGAATTTCAAACATAGGGTGCAATCCACTAATTTGATGCTCCTCTTTCCAAAAATTTTATTATTTGCCATATTCTTTACTATCACCCAATCACTTTTGCTTATCGTCCATTCCTGTAATGGTGAAAGATCATTAGGGTTAGGGTTAGAGTTATTAGGGTTGGCTTTGACAGCTTTGCTATTGATTTTGAATTTCAAACATAGGGTGCAATCCACTAATTTGATGCTCCTCTTTCCAAAAGTAATGATATTTTCAAAATTGGTCACTATCACTCAATCACTTTTATTAAACGCCCATTGCTACAATGGTAAATGAATGCTTGAGTTAGGGTTAGGGTTAGGGCTATTAGGGTTGGCTTTGACAGCTTTGCTATTGATTTTGAATTTCAAACATAGGGTGCAATCCACTAATTTGATGCTCCTCTTTCCAAAAATTGTATTATTTGCCAAATTCTTTACTATCACCCAATCACTTTTGCTTATCGTCCATTCCTGTAATGGTAAAAGATCATTAGGGTTAGGGTTAGAGTTATTAGGGTTGGCTTTGACAGCTTTGCTATTGATTTTGAATTTCAAACATAGGGTGCAATCCACTAATTTGATGCTCCTCTTTCCAAACATTTTATTATTTGCCAAATTCTTTACTATCACCCAATCACTTTTGCTTATCGTCCATTCCTGTAATGGTAAAAGATCATTAGGGTTAGGGTTAGAGTTATTAGGGTTGGCTTTGACAGCTTTGCTATTGATTTTGAATTTCAAACATAAGGTGCAATCCACTAATTTGATGCTCCTCTTTCCAAAAGTAATGATATTTTCAAAATTGGTCACTATCACTCAATCACTTTTATTCATCGCCCATTGCTACAATGGTAAATGAATGCTTGAGTTAGGGTTAGGCTTAGGGCTATTAGGGTTGGCTTTGACAGCTTTGCTATTGATTTTGAATTTCAAACATAGGGTGCAATCCACTAATTTGATGCTCCTCTTTCCAAAAATTTTATTATTTGCCATATTCTTTACTATCACCCAATCACTTTTGCTTATCGTCCATTCCTGTAATGGTAAAAGATCATTAGGGTTAGGGTTAGAGTTATTAGGGTTGGCTTTGACAGCTTTGCTATTGATTTTGAATTTCAAACATAGGGTGCAATCCACTAATTTGATGCTCCTCTTTCCAAAAGTAATGATATTTTCAAAATTGGTCACTATCACTCAATCACTTTTATTCAACGCCCATTGCTACAATGGTAAATGAATGCTTGAGTTAGGGTTAGGGTTAGGGCTATTAGGGTTGGCTTTGACAGCTTTGCTATTGATTTTGAATTTCAAACATAGGGTGCAATCCACTAATTTGATGCTCCTCTTTCCAAAAATTGTATTATTTGCCAAATTCTTTACTATCACCCAATCACTTTTGCTTATCGTCCATTCCTGTAATGGTAAAAGATCATTAGGGTTAGGGTTAGAGTTATTAGGGTTGGCTTTGACAGCTTTGCTATTGATTTTGAATTTCAAACATAGGGTGCAATCCACTAATTTGATGCTCCTCTTTCCAAAAATTTTATTATTTGCCAAATTCTTTACTATCACCCAATCACTTTTGCTTATCGTCCATTCCTGTAATGGTAAAAGATCATTAGGGTTAGGGTTAGAGTTATTAGGGTTGGCTTTGACAGCTTTGCTATTGATTTTGAATTTCAAACATAGGGTGCAATCCACTAATTTGATGCTCCTCTTTCCAAACATTTTATTATTTGCCAAATTCTTTACTATCACCCAATCACTTTTGCTTATCGTCCATTCCTGTAATGGTAAAAGATCATTAGGGTTAGGGTTAGAGATATTAGGGTTGGCTTTGACAGCTTTGCTATTGATTTTGAATTTCAAACATAAGGTGCAATCCACTAATTTGATGCTCCTCTTTCCAAAAGTAATGATATTTTCAAAATTGGTCACTATCACTCAATCACTTTTATTCATCGCCCATTGCTACAATGGTAAATGAATGCTTGAGTTAGGGTTAGGGTTAGGGCTATTAGGGTTGGCTTTGACAGCTTTGCTATTGATTTTGAATTTCAAACATAGGGTGCAATCCACTAATTTGATGCTCCTCTTTCCAAAAATTTTATTATTTGCCAAATTCTTTACTATCACCCAATCACTTTTGCTTATCGTCCATTCCTGTAATGGTAAAAGATCATTAGGGTTAGGGTTAGAGTTATTAGGGTTGGCTTTGACAGCTTTGCTATTGATTTTGAATTTCAAACATAGGGTGCAATCCACTAATTTGATGCTCCTCTTTCCAAAAATTGTATTATTTGCCAAATTCTTTACTATCACCCAATCACTTTTGCTTATCGTCCATTCCTGTAATGGTAAAAGATCATTAGGGTTAGGGTTAGAGTTATTAGGGTTGGCTTTGACAGCTTTGCTATTGATTTTGAATTTCAAACATAGGGTGCAATCCACTAATTTGATGCTCCTCTTTCCAAAAATTTTATTATTTGCCAAATTCTTTACTATCACCCAATCACTTTTGCTTATCGTCCATTCCTGTAATGGTAAAAGATCATTAGGGTTAGGGTTAGAGTTATTAGGGTTGGCTTTGACAGCTTTGCTATTGATTTTGAATTTCAAACATAGGGTGCAATCCACTAATTTGATGCTCCTCTTTCCAAAAATTTTATTATTTGCCAAATTCTTTACTATCACCCAATCACTTTTGCTTATCGTCCATTCCTGTAATGGTAATAGATCATTAGGGTTAGGGTTAGAGTTATTAGGGTTGGCTTTGACAGCTTTGCTATTGATTTTGAATTTCAAACATAGGGTGCAATCCACTAATTTGATGCTCCTCTTTCCAAAAATTGTATTATTTGCCAAATTCTTTACTATCACCCAATCACTTTTGCTTATCGTCCATTCCTGTAATGGTAAAAGATCATTAGGGTTAGGGTTAGAGTTATTAGGGTTGGCTTTGACAGCTTTGCTATTGATTTTGAATTTGAAAAATAGAGTAAAACCGACTAATTTGATGCTCCTCTTTTTAAAAATGACGATATTTTCAAAATTGGTCACTATCACTCTATCACTTTTATTCAACGCCCATTGCTACAATGGTAAATGAATGCTTGAGTTCGGGCTAGGGTTAGGGCTAATAGGGTTGGCTTTGACAGCTTTGCTATTGATTTTGAATTTCAAACATAGGGTGCAATCCACTAATTTGATGCTCCTCTATCCAAAAGTAATGATATTTTCAAAATTGGTCACTATCACTCAATCACTTTTATTCAACGCCCATTGCTACAATGGTAAATGAATGCTTGAGTTAGGGGTAGGGTTAGGGCTATTAGGGTTGGCTTTGACAGCTTTGCTATTGATTTTGAATTTCAAACATAGGGTGCAATCCACTAATTTGATGCTCCTCTTTCCAAAAGTTATGATATTTTCAAAATTGGTCACTATCACTCAATCACTTTTATTCAACGCCCATTGCTACAATGGTAAATGAATGCTTGAGTTAGGGCTAGGGTTAGCGCTATTAGGGTTGGCTTTGACAGCTTTGCTATTGATTTTGAATTTCAAACATAGGGTGCAATCCACTAATTTGATGCTCCTCTATCCAAATGTAATGATATTTTCAAAATTGGTCACTATCACTCAATCACTTTTATTCAACCCCCATTGCTATAATGGTAAATGAATGCTTGAGTTAGGGTTAGGGTTAGGGCTATTAGGGTTGGCTTTGACAGCTTTGCTATTGATTTTGAATTTCAAACATAGGGTGCAATCCACTAATTTGATGCTCCTCTTTCCAAAAATTTTATTATTTGCCAAATTCTTTACTATCACCCAATCACTTTTGCTTATCGTCCATTCCTGTAATGGTAAAAGATCACTAGAGTTAGGGATAGAGTTATTAGGATTGGCTTTGACAGCTTTGCTATTGATTTTGAATTTCAAACATAGGGTGCAATCCACTAATTTGATGCTCCTCTTTCCAAAAGTAATGATATTTTCAAAATTGGTCACTATCACTCAATCACTTTTATTCAACGCCCATTGCTACAATGGTAAATGAATGCTTGAGTTAGGGTTAGGGTTAGGGCTATTAGGGTTGGCTTTGACAGCTTTGCTATTGATTTTGAATTTCAAACATAGGGTGCAATCCACTAATTTGATGCTCCTCTATCCAAATGTAATGATATTTTCAAAATTGGTCACTATCACTCAATCACTTTTATTCAACCCCCATTGCTATAATGGTAAATGAATGCTTGAGTTAGGGTTAGGGTTAGGGCTATTAGGGTTGGCTTTGACAGCTTTGCTATTGATTTTGAATTTCAAACATAGGGTGCAATCCACTAATTTGATGCTCCTCTTTCCAAAAATTTTATTATTTGCCAAATTCTTTACTATCACCCAATCACTTTTGCTTATCGTCCATTCCTGTAATGGTAAAAGATCACTAGAGTTAGGGATAGAGTTATTAGGATTGGCTTTGACAGCTTTGCTATTGATTTTGAATTTCAAACATAGGGTGCAATCCACTAATTTGATGCTCCTCTTTCCAAAAGTAATGATATTTTCAAAATTGGTCACTATCACTCAATCACTTTTATTCAACGCCCATTGCTACAATGGTAAATGAATGCTTGAGTTAGGGTTAGGGTTAGGGCTATTAGGGTTGGCTTTGACAGCTTTGCTATTGATTTTGAATTTCAAACATAGGGTGCAATCCACTAATTTGATGCTCCTCTATCCAAATGTAATGATATTTTCAAAATTGGTCACTATCACTCAATCACTTTTATTCAACCCCCATTGCTATAATGGTAAATGAATGCTTGAGTTAGGGTTAGGGTTAGGGCTATTAGGGTTGGCTTTGACAGCTTTGCTATTGATTTTGAATTTCAAACATAGGGTGCAATCCACTAATTTGATGCTCCTCTTTCCAAAAATTTTATTATTTGCCAAATTCTTTACTATCACCCAATCACTTTTGCTTATCGTCCATTCCTGTAATGGTAAAAGATCACTAGAGTTAGGGATAGAGTTATTAGGATTGGCTTTGACAGCTTTGCTATTGATTTTGAATTTCAAACATAGGGTGCAATCCACTAATTTGATGCTCCTCTTTCCAAAAGTAATGATATTTTCAAAATTGGTCACTATCACTCAATCACTTTTATTCAACGCCCATTGCTACAATGGTAAATGAATGCTTGAGTTAGGGTTAGGGTTAGGGCTATTAGGGTTGGCTTTGACAGCTTTGCTATTGATTTTGAATTTCAAACATAGGGTGCAATCCACTAATTTGATGCTCCTCTTTCCAAAAATTTTATTATTTGCCATATTCTTTACTATCACCCAATCACTTTTGCTTATCGTCCATTCCTGTAATGGTAAAAGATCATTAGGGTTAGGGTTAGAGTTATTAGGGTTGGCTTTGACAGCTTTGCTATTGATTTTGAATTTGAAAAATAGAGTAAAACCGACTAATTTTAATGCTCCTCTTTTTAAAAATGACGATATTTTCAAAATTGGTCACTATCACTCTATCACTTTTATTCAACGCCCATTGCTACAATGGTAAATGAATGCTTGAGTTCGGGCTAGGGTTAGGGCTAATAGGGTTGGCTTTGACAGCTTTGCTATTGATTTTGAATTTCAAACATAGGGTGCAATCCACTAATTTGATGCTCCTCTATCCAAAAGTAATGATATTTTCAAAATTGGTCACTATCACTCAATCACTTTTATTCAACGCCCATTGCTACAATGGTAAATGAATGCTTGAGTTAGGGGTAGGGTTAGGGCTATTAGGGTTGGCTTTGACAGCTTTGCTATTGATTTTGAATTTCAAACATAGGGTGCAATCCACTAATTTGATGCTCCTCTTTCCAAAAGTAATGATATTTTCAAAATTGGTCACTATCACTCAATCACTTTTATTCAACGCCCATTGCTACAATGGTAAATGAATGCTTGAGTTAGGGCTAGGGTTAGCGCTATTAGGGTTGGCTTTGACAGCTTTGCTATTGATTTTGAATTTCAAACATAGGGTGCAATCCACTAATTTGATGCTCCTCTATCCAAATGTAATGATATTTTCAAAATTGGTCACTATCACTCAATCACTTTTATTCAACCCCCATTGCTATAATGGTAAATGAATGCTTGAGTTAGGGTTAGGGTTAGGGCTATTAGGGTTGGCTTTGACAGCTTTGCTATTGATTTTGAATTTCAAACATAGGGTGCAATCCACTAATTTGATGCTCCTCTTTCCAAAAATTTTATTATTTGCCAAATTCTTTACTATCACCCAATCACTTTTGCTTATCGTCCATTCCTGTAATGGTAAAAGATCACTAGAGTTAGGGATAGAGTTATTAGGATTGGCTTTGACAGCTTTGCTATTGATTTTAAATTTCAAACATAGGGTGCAATCCACTAATTTGATGCTCCTCTTTCCAAAAGTAATGATATTTTCAAAATTGGTCACTATCACTCAATCACTTTTATTCAACGCCCATTGCTACAATGGTAAATGAATGCTTGAGTTAGGGTTAGGGTTAGGGCTATTAGGGTTGGCTTTGACAGCTTTGCTATTGATTTTGAATTTCAAACATAGGGTGCAATCCACTAATTTGATGCTCCTCTATCCAAATGTAATGATATTTTCAAAATTGGTCACTATCACTCAATCACTTTTATTCAACCCCCATTGCTATAATGGTAAATGAATGCTTGAGTTAGGGTTAGGGTTAGGGCTATTAGGGTTGGCTTTGACAGCTTTGCTATTGATTTTGAATTTCAAACATAGGGTGCAATCCACTAATTTGATGCTCCTCTTTCCAAAAATTTTATTATTTGCCAAATTCTTTACTATCACCCAATCACTTTTGCTTATCGTCCATTCCTGTAATGGTAAAAGATCACTAGAGTTAGGGATAGAGTTATTAGGATTGGCTTTGACAGCTTTGCTATTGATTTTGAATTTCAAACATAGGGTGCAATCCACTAATTTGATGCTCCTCTTTCCAAAAGTAATGATATTTTCAAAATTGGTCACTATCACTCAATCACTTTTATTCAACGCCCATTGCTACAATGGTAAATGAATGCTTGAGTTAGGGTTAGGGTTAGGGCTATTAGGGTTGGCTTTGACAGCTTTGCTATTGATTTTGAATTTCAAACATAGGGTGCAATCCACTAATTTGATGCTCCTCTTTCCAAAAATTTTATTATTTGCCATATTCTTTACTATCACCCAATCACTTTTGCTTATCGTCCATTCCTGTAATGGTAAAAGATCATTAGGGTTAGGGTTAGAGTTATTAGGGTTGGCTTTGACAGCTTTGCTATTGATTTTGAATTTCAAACATAGGGTGCAATCCACTAATTTGATGCTCCTCTTTCCAAAAGTAATGATATTTTCAAAATTGGTCACTATCACTCAATCACTTTTATTCAACGCCCATTGCTACAATGGTAAATGAATGCTTGAGTTAGGGTTAGGGTTAGGGCTATTAGGGTTGGCTTTGACAGCTTTGCTATTGATTTTGAATTTCAAACATAGGGTGCAATCCACTAATTTGATGCTCCTCTTTCCAAAAATTTTATTATTTGCCAAATTCTTTACTATCACCCAATCACTTTTGCTTATCGTCCATTCCTGTAATGGTAAAAGATCATTAGGGTTAGGGTTAGAGTTATTAGGGTTGGCTTTGACAGCTTTGCTATTGATTTTGAATTTCAAACATAGGGTGCAATCCACTAATTTGATGCTCCTCTTTCCAAAAGTAATGATATTTTCAAAATTGGTCACTATCACTCTATCACTTTTATTCAACGCCCATTGCTACAATGGTAAATGAATGCTTGAGTTAGGGTTAGGGTTAGGGCTATTAGGGTTGGCTTTGACAGCTTTGCTATTGATTTTGAATTTCAAACATAGGGTGCAATCCACTAATTTGATGCTCCTCTTTCCAAAAATTTTATTATTTGCCATATTCTTTACTATCACCCAATCACTTTTGCTTATCGTCCATTCCTGTAATGGTAAAAGATCATTAGGGTTAGGGTTAGAGGTATTAGGGTTGGCTTTGACAGCTTTGCTATTGATTTTGAATTTCAAACATAGGGTGCAATCCACTAATTTGATGCTCCTCTTTCCAAAAGTAATGATATTTTCAAAATTGGTCACTATCACTCAATCACTTATATTCAACGCCCATTGCTACAATGGTAAATGAATGCTTGAGTTAGGGTTAGGGTTAGGGCTATTAGGGTTGGCTTTGACAGCTTTGCTATTGATTTTGAATTTCAAACATAGGGTGCAATCCACTAATTTGATGCTCCTCTTTCCAAAAATTTTATTATTTGCCAAATTCTTTACTCTCACCCAATCACTTTTGCTTATCGTCCATTCCTGTAATAATAAAAGATCATAAGGGTTAGGGCTAGAGTTATTAGGGTTGGCTTTGACAGCTTTGCTATTGATTTTGAATTTCAAACATAGGGTGCAATCCACTAATTTGATGCTCCTCTTTCCAAAAATTTTATTATTTGCCAAATTCTTTACTATCACCCAATCTCTTTTGCTTATCGTCCATTCCTGTAATGGTAAAAGATCATTACGATTAGGGTTAGAGTTATTAGGGTTGGCTTTGACAGCTTTGCTATTGATTTTGAATTTCAAAAATAGAGTAAAACCTACTAATTTGATGCTCCTCTTTTTTGAAAATGATGATATTCAAAATTGGTCACTATCACTCAATCACTTTTATTCAACGCCCATTGCTACAATGGTAAATGAATGCTTGAGTTAGGGTTAGGGTTAGGGCTATTAGGGATGGCTTTGACAGCTTTGCTATTGATTTTGAATTTCAAACATAGGGTGCAATCCACTAATTTGATGCTCCTCTTTCCAAAAATTTTATTATTTGCCAAATTCTTTACTATCACACAATCACTTTTGCTTATCGTCCATTCCTGGAATGGTGAAAGATCATTAGGGTTAGGGTTAGAGTTATTAGGGTTGGCTTTGACAGCTTTGCTATTGATTTTGAATTTCAAAAATAGAGTAAAACCGACTAATTTGATGGTTCTCTTTTTTAAAAATGATGCTATTCAAAATTGGTCACTATCACTCAATCACTTTTATTCAACGCCCATTGCTACAATGGTAAATGAATGCTTGAGTTAGGGTTAGGGTTAGGGCTATTAGGGTTGGCTTTGACAGCTTTGCTATTGATTTTGAATTTCAAACATAGGGTGCAATCCACTAATTTGATGCTCCTCTTTCCAAAAATTTTATTATTTGCCAAATTCTTTACTATCACCCAATCACTTTTGCTTATCGTCCATTCCTGTAATAATAAAAGATCATTAGGGTTAGGGCAAGAGTTATTAGGGTTGGCTTTGACAGCTTTGCTATTGATTTTGAATTTCAAACATAGGGTGCAATCCACTAATTTGATGCTCCTCTTTCCAAAAATTTTATTATTTGAGAAATTCTTTACTATCACCCAATCTCTTTTGCTTATCGTCCATTCCTGTAATGGTAAAAGATCATTAGGATTAGGGTTAGAGTTATTAGGGTTGGCTTTGACAGCTTTGCTATTGATTTTGAATTTCAAAAATAGAGTAAAACCTACTAATTTGATGCTCCTCATTTTTAAAAATGATGATATTCAAAATTGGTCACTATCACTCAATCACTTTTATTCAACGCCCATTGCTACAATGGTAAATGAATGCTTGAGTTAGGGTTAGGGTTAGGGCTATTAGGGATGGCTTTGACAGCTTTGCTATTGATTTTGAATTTCAAACATAGGGTGCAATCCACTAATTTGATGCTCCTCTTTCCAAAAATTTTATTATTTGCCAAATTCTTTACTATCACCCAATCACTTTTGCTTATCGTCCATTCCTGTAATGGTGAAAGATCATTAGGGTTAGGGTTAGAGTTATTAGGGTTGGCTTTGACAGCTTTGCTATTGATTTTGAATTTCAAAAATAGAGTAAAACCGACTAATTTGATGCTCCTCTTTTTTAAAAATGATGATATTCAAAATTGGTCACTATCACTCAATCACTTTTATTCAACGCCCATTGCTACAATGGTAAATGAATGCTTGAGTAAAGCTTAGCGTTAGGGCTATTAGGGTTGGCTTTGACAGCTTTGCTACTGATTTTGAACTTGTAACATAGGGTGCAGTCCACTAATTTGATGCTCCTCTTTCCAAAAATTTTATTATTTGCCAAATTCTTTACTATCACACAATCACTTTTCCTTATCGTCCATTCCTGTAATGGTGAAAGATCATAAGGGTTAGGGTTAGAGTTATTAGGGTTGGCTTTGACAGCTTTGCTATTGATTTTGAATTTCAAAAATAGAGTAAAACCTACTAATTTGATGCTCCTCTTTTTAAAAATGATGATATTTTCAAAATTGGTCACTATCACTCAATCACTTTTATTCAACGCCCATTGCTACAATGGTAAATGAATGCTTGAGTTAGGGTTAGGGTTAGGACTATTAGGGTTGGCTTTGACAGCTTTGCTATTGGTTTTGAATTTCAAACATAGGGTGCAATTCACTAATTTGATGCTCCTCTATCCAAAAGTAATGATATTTTCAAAATTGGTCACTATTACTCAATCACTTTTATTCAACGCCCATTGCTACAATGGTAAAAGAATGCTTGAGTTAGGGTTAGAGTTAGGGCTATTAGGGTTGGCTTTGACAGCTTTGCTATTGATTTTGAATTTCAAACATAGGGTGCAATCCACTAATTTGATGCTCCTCTTTCCAAAAATTTTATTATTTGCCAAATTCTTTACTATCACCCAATCTCTTTTGCTTATCGTCCATTCCTGTAATGGTAAAAGATCACTAGGATTAGGGTTAGAGTTAATAGGGTTGGCTTTGACAGCTTCGCTATTGATTTTGAATTTCAAAAATAGAGTAAAACCTACTAATTTGATGCTCCTCTTTTTAAAAATGATGATATTTTCAAAATTGGTCACTATCACTCAATCACTTTTATTCAACGCCCATTGCTACAATGGTAAATGAATGCTTGAGTTAGGGTTAGGGTTAGGGCTATTAGGGTTGGCTTTGACAGCTTTGCTATTGGTTTTGAATTTCAAACATAGGGTGCAATTCACTAATTTGATGCTCCTCTATCCAAAAGTAATGATATTTTCAAAATTGGTCACTATTACTCAATCACTTTTATTCAACGCCCATTGCTACAATGGTAAAAGAATGCTTGAGTTAGGGTTAGAGTTAGGGCTATTAGGGTTGGCTTTGACAGCTTTGCTATTGATTTTGAATTTCAAACATAGGGTGCAATCCACTAATTTGATGCTCCTCTTTCCAAAAATTTTATTATTTGCCAAATTCTTTACTATCACCCAATCTCTTTTGCTTATCGTCCATTCCTGTAATGGTAAAAGATCACTAGGATTAGGGTTAGAGTTAATAGGGTTGGCTTTGACAGCTTTGCTATTGATTTTGAATTTCAAAAATAGAGTAAAACCTAGTAATTTGATGCTCCTCTTTTTTATAAATGATGATATTCAAAATTAGTCACTATCACTCAATCACTTTTATTCAACGCCCATTGCCACAATGGTAAATGAATGCTTGAGTTAAGCTTAGCGTTAGGACTATTAGGGTTGGCTTTGACAGCTTTGCTATTGATTTTGAATTACAAACATAGGGTGCAATCCACTAATTTGATGGTCCTCTTTCCAAAAATTTTATTATTTGCCAAATTCTTTTCTATCACCCAATCACTTTTGCTTATCGTCCATTCCTGTAATGGTAAAAGATCATTAGGGTTAGGGTTAGAGTTATTAGGGTTGGCTTTGACAGCTTTGCTATTGATTTTGAATTTCAAAAATAGAGTAAAACCTACTAATTTGATGCTCCTCTTTTTAAAAATGATGATTTTTTCAAAACTGGTCACTATCATTCAATCACTTTTATTCAATGCCCATTGCTACAATGGTAAATGAATGCTTGAGTTAGGGTTAGGGTTAGGGCTATTAGGGTTGGCTTTGACAGCTTTGCTATTGATTTTGAATTTCAAACATAGGGTGCAATCCACTAATTTGATGCTCCTCTTTCCAAAAATTTTATTATTTGCCAAATTCTTTACTATCACCCAATCACTTTTGCTTATCGTCCATTCCTGTAATGGTGAAAGATCATTAGGGTTAGGGTTAGAGTTATTAGGGTTGGCTTTGACAGCTTTGCTATTGATTTTGAATTTCAAAAATAGAGTAAAACCGAATAATTTGATGCTCCTCTTTTTAAAAATGATGATATTTTCAAAATTGGTCACTATCACTCAATCACTTTTATTCAACGCCCATTGCTACAATGGGAAATGAATGCTTGAGTTAGGGTTAGGGTTAGGGCTATTAGGGTTGGCTTTGACAGCTTTGCTATTGATTTTGAATTTCAAACATAGGGTGCAATCCACTTATTTGATGCTCCTCTTTCCAAAAATTTTATTATTTGCCAAATTCTTTACTATCACCCAATCACTTTTGCTTATCGTCCATTCCTGTAATGGTAAAAGATCATTAGGGTCAGGGTTAGAGTTATTAGGGTTGGCTTTGACAGCTTTGCTATTGATTTTGAATTTCAAAAATAGAGTAAAACCGACTAATTTGATGCTCTTCTTTTTAAAAATGATGATATTTTCAAAATTGGTCACTATCACTCAATCACTTTTATTCAACGCCCATTGCTACAATGGTAAATGAATGCTTGAGTTAGGGTTAGGGTTAGGGCTATTAGGGTTGGCTTTGACAGCTTTGCTATTGGTTTTGAATTTCAAACATAGGGTGCAATTCACTAATTTGATGCTCCTCTATCCAAAAGTAATGATATTTTCAAAATTGGTCACTATTACTCAATCACTTTTATTCAACGCCCATTGCTACAATGGTAAAAAAATGCTTGAGTTAGGGTTAGAGTTAGGGCTATTAGGGTTGGCTTTGACAGCTTTGCTATTGATTTTGAATTTCAAACATAGGGTGCAATCCACTAATTTGATGCTCCTCTTTTTAAAAATGATGATATTTTAAAAAATTTTTGGTTACTATCACTCAATCACTTTTATTCAACGCCCATTGCTACAATGGTAAATGAATGCTTGAGTTAGGGTTAAGGTTAGGGCTATTAGGGTTGGCTTTGACAGCTTTGCTATTGATTTTGAATTTCAAACATAGGGTGCAATCCACTAATTTGATGCTCCTCTTTCCAAAAATTTTATTATTTGCCAAATTCTTTACTATCACCCAATCACTTTTGCTTATCGTCCATTCCTGTAATGGTAAAAGATCATTAGGGTTAGGGTTAGAGTTATTAGGGTTGGCTTTGACAGCTTTGCTATTGATTTTGAATTTCAAAAATAGAGTAAAACCGAGTAATTTAATGCTCCTCTTTTTGAAAATGATGATATTTTCAAAATTGGTCACTATCACTCAATCACTTTTATTCAACGCCCATTGCTACAATGGTAAATGAATGCTTGAGTTAGGGTTAGGATTAGGGCTATTAGGGTTGGCTTTGACAGCTTTGCTATTGATTTTGAATTTCAAACATAGGGTGCAATCCACTAATTTGATGCTCCTCTTTCCAAAAATTTGATTATTTGACAAATTCTTTACCATCACCCAATCACTTTTGCTTATCGTCCATTCCTGTAATGGTGAAAGATCATTAGGGTTAGGGTTAGAGTTATTAGGGTTGGCTTTGACAGCTTTGCTATTGATTTTGAATTTCAAACATAGGGTGCAATCCACTAATTTGATGCTCCTCTATTCAAAAGTAATGATATTTTCAAAATTGGTCACTATCACTCAATCACTTTTATTCAACGCCCATTGCTACAATGGTAAATGAATGCTTGAGTTAGGGTTAGGGTTAGGGCTATTAGGGTTGGCTTTGACATCTTTGCTATTGATTTTGAATTTCAAACATAGGGTGCAATCCACTTCTTTGATGCTCCTCTTTCCAAATATTTTATTATTTGCCAAATTCTTTACTATAACCTAATCACTTTTGCTTATCGTCCATTCTTGTAATGGTAAAAGATCATTAGGGTTAGGGTTAGAGTTATTAGGGTTGGCTTTGACAGCTTTGCTATTGATTTTGAATTTCTAAAAAATAGAGTAAAACCGAGTAATTTGATGCTCCTCTTTTTAAAAATGATGATATTTTCAAAATTGGTCACTATCACTCAATCACTTTTATTCAACGCCCATTGCTACAATGGTAAATGAATGCTTGAGTTAGGGTTAGGGTTAGGGCTATTAGGGTTGGCTTTGACAGCTTTGCTATTGATTTGAATTTCAAATATAGGGTGCAATCCACTAATTTGATGCTCCTCTTTCCAAACATTTTATTATTTGCCAAATTCTTTACTATCACCCAATCACTCTTGTTTATCGTCCATTCCTGTAATGGTAAAAGATCATTAGGGTTAGGGTTAGAGTTATTAGGGTTGGCTTTGACAGCTTTGCTATTGATTTTGAATTTCAAAAATAGAGTAAAACCGACTAATTTGATGCTCCTCTTTTTAAAAATGATGATATTTTCAAAATTGGTCACTATCACTCAATCACTTTTATTCAACGCCCATTGCTACAATGGTAAATGAATGCTTGAGTTAGGGTTAGGGTTAGAGCTCTTGGGGTTGGCTTTTGCAACTCTGTTATCGATTTTTCAATTCAAACCTAGGGTGCAATCCACTAATTTGATGCTCCTCTTTTCAAAAATTTTATTATTTGCCAAATTCTTTACTATCACCTAATTACTTTTGCTTATCGTCCATTCCTGTAATGGTAAAAGATCATAAGGGTTAGGGTTAGAGTTATTAGGGTTGGCTTTGACAGCTTTGCTATTGATTTTGAATTTCAAAAATAGAGTAAAACCGACTAATATGATGCTCCTCTTTTTTAAAATGATGATATTTTCAAAACTGGTCACTATCACTCAATCACTGTTATTCAACGCCCATTGCTACAATGGTAAATGAATGCTTGAGTTAGGGTTAGGGTTAGGGCTAATAGGATTGGCTTTGACAGCTTTGCTATTGATTTTGAATTTCAAACATAGGGTGCAATCCACTAATTTGATGCTCCTCTTTCCAAAAATTTTATTATTTGCCAAATTCTTTACTATCACCCAATCACTTTTGCTTATCGTCCATTCCTGTAATGGTAAAAGATCATTAGGGTTAGGGTTATAGTTATTAGTGTTGGCTTTGACAGCTTTGCTATTTATTTTGAATTTCAAAAATAGAGTAAAACCGACTAATTTGATGCTCCTGTTTCCAAAAGTAATGGTATTTTCAAAATTGGTCACTATCACTCAATCACTTTTATTCAACGCCCATTGCTACAATGGTAAATGAATGCTTGAGTTAGGGTTAGGGTTAGAGCTATTGGGGTTGGCTTTTGCAACTCTGTTATCGATTTTTCAATTCAAACCTAGGGTGCAATCCACTAATTTGATGCTCCTCTTTTCAAAAATTTTATTATTTGCCAAATTCTTTACTATCACCTAATTACTTTTGCTTATCGTCCATTCCTGTAATGGTAAAAGATCATAAGGGTTAGGGTTAGAGTTATTAGGGTTGGCTTTGACAGCTTTGCTATTGATTTTGAATTTCAAAAATAGAGTAAAACCGACTAATTTGATGCTCCTCTTTTTAAAAATGATGATATTTTCAAAATTGGTCACTATCACTCAATCACTTTATTCAACGCCCATTGCTACAATGGTAAATGAATGCTTGAGTTAGGGTTAGTGTAAGGGCTATTAGGGTTGGCTTTTGCAACTCTGTTATCGATTTTTCAATTCAAACATAGGGTGCAATTGACTAATTTGATGCTCCTCTTTCCAAACATTTTATTATTTGCTAAATTATTTACTAGCACCCGATCACTTTTGCTTAACGTCCATTCCTGTAATGGTAAAAGATCATTAGGGTTAGAGTTATTAGGATTTGCTTTGACAGCTTTGCTATGGATTTTCAATTTCAAAAATAGGATGAAACCGACTAATTTCATGCTTCTCTTTCCAAAAAGGGTGATTTTTTTCAAAACTGGTCACTATCACCCATTCGATTTTCTTGAAGTGTTAGGGTTAGAATTATTAGGATTTTTTTATAACTTTGTTATTGAATTTTTATTTCAAACATAGGATACTATCGACCAATTTGATGCTCCTCTTTCCAGAAATGATGATATTTTAAATTGGTTGGTTGATTGATTGATTGATTGATTGATTGATTGATTGTAGTTTATTCTAACTTTTTATCTCAATACAATACATGCAAAATACATATAAACAAAAAAATATATATATATATATAGCACATGGTAGAAAAAAGGTATTTTAAGGTAACAGTTCACGAGTACATAAAAAATTAGAAGGGTTAAGCTAGAAGTTGCAATAACTTTTACCAAGAGCTCACCCTTACAACGTTACGGAACGATATCAAAATATTCAATGCGAGTATTACTAATTTGGAAAGCTATGTTTGAAACGCTATGTTCGTGCAGATTAACAGCTAATTAACATCTTCATACGACAAGAGAAAATACTTTTTCAAATGACATTTAAAACTGGAAATAGATCGACATGATCTTATGTTAGCTGGTAATGAGTTCCAAGTTTTCACACCAGTGATGGACACACAATGTGATTTCAAACTAGTTCGTACACGATTTGTTCTGAAGTTCGCAACTTGTCTGGTGCTGTAATTTGTTATATTCTTTTCAAAATATTTCACCATATTACTGGGTAACAGTAATCGACTTGCTTTATAAACAATACGTACAGTTCTTAATTTGACAAGATGAACAAATTTTAGGAGATTACAACTTATCAATAAGGGAATGGTATGGTCATAAAAGCCAACATTATTTATTATTCTGATTGCTTTTTTTTTTTTTTTTTTTTTGCTTTATATAAAGTATTTGAGTCTTAGTTTTGTGTGTATTTCCCCACACTTCACAGCAGTAGGTTAGATACGGCAAGAACAGTGAATTGTAAATTGACAATAATGAAGATTTATCTATCAACGGTTTAGCGTTATACATGATCGCGAGTGATTTTGATAATTTTTCTGATACTCTGGTTATGTGTTCGTTCCAGCTTAGTTTTTCATCAATTATAACACCCAAAAATTTAGTACTTTGTACTCTTTCAATTGGCTGGCGATTAATAGATACATTACATGAATCTGTCACGAGATCTCTATGATTGCTAAACACAATATAATTAGTTTTTTCGACATTTAACGAAAGCTTGTTTACATTGAACCATGTCTGCAATTTACATAATTCCTCACTGATCAAGGAGGTTAAATCGTTTAAATTCTCACCGCTTTTAGAAATAGTCGTATCATCTGCAAACAAAATTAATCTCAAAATTTCAGAGACGTTACAGATGTCATTAATATATATAATAAATAACAATGGTCCTAACATAGATCCCTGAGGCACCCCACAAACTATGTCCGACAGCGATGAAACAGTATCATCTATTTGTACAAATTGCTTTCTATTTTTCCAATAACTATATAACTATTTGAGACCCACACCCCAGACACCATAATTTTCCAATTTTTGTAACAGTATGCTATGATCCAAAGTGTCGAAAGCTTTGCGAAGATCAATAAAAACGCCAATGGTGTGCTTCTTTTGGTCTAAAGAGTTACTGATTTCTTCGATTAGTTCTATTAATGCAAGATTAGTCGATCTAGATGATCGGAAGCCATATTGACTATTTGTAAGAATTTCGTGCTTACCGAAAAACTTTTGTAGCCTTTCCTCGAATAATTTTTCTAAAACTTTGGAAAACTGAGGGAGAAGAGATACAGGCCTATAGTTATTAAGACACTTTTTATCGCCATTTTTAAACAATGGCAATACTTTCGCGATTTTCATACCGTCTGGGAAAACACCAGAGGAAAAAGAAAGATTACAAATATGTCTAAAAGGTAAGTTGATGAATAATATTTTTTACGAGTTTCATTGACAAACCATTATAGTCTTTTGATCCCTTATTTTGCAGGTTTGCTACAACCCTTATCACTTCATTTTGATCAACAGGGTGAACAAAAAAAGGATGACTGATTTTTTAATCTAAGAAATCTAAGAAAGTAACATTCTTTACATTTGGAATTTTAGATGCTAACTTTGGACAAATACCCACAAAAAATTTGTTAAATTCTTGGGCGATATTTTCTACCCCACTAACCACTTCTCTGTTATCCTTGAAGCATCTATCTGGTATAGGGTCATAATTTTTACCCCTTTTAATGACCTTGTTGAGAATATACCAAGTTTCTCTTACATTGTTTCTATTATTTACTAACAATTCAGAATAATATTTCCTTTCGCAATATCTTAGTACTGAAGTAAGTTTATGTTTATAACGTTTGTATTTAGCTTCATTTACAGCTGATTTACTTGTTATGAAAATTTTATACAAGTGATTCTTTTTATGACATACATTCACTAAGCTACGCGACATCCAAGGTTTATTATAGTCTTTTGAGGTAATAAGAACCTTTTTAAGGGGGATACATTTATCCAACAAATCTCTGATTATTGTTATAAACTCATCATAGGCTTTATTTACATCATTTTCTGACTTAACTACCCCCCAGTCTACCTTTATCAATTCTAAATGAAAGTACTCTTAATTTTTTTCATTAAGAGGACGGATGTACTTAATTTTTTTGCGGGTTGAATTCGATAGACCTTTGTGTAAGACAGAGCTAAAAATGGGCAAGTGGTCAGTTATGTCATTACACAGTATTCCACTAATACTATCCATGGAAAAGCTATTCGTTTAAATGTTATCAATTAGCGTAGCTGAAAAAGATGTGATACGTGTAGGCCTATTTATTAATGGGAAAAGACCATTGGTATACATAGTATCTAAGAAATTTTTAGAGAAATTGTGGGCGTCATCTTTCAAAAGGTTTATAATTAAAGTCGCCGCAAATATAAAGAACTTTGTTCTTACCACTTCTGAATATGCCCTCCAGAAAGCTTGTAAGATTTTCTATACACGAACTTGGTGTTCTATACATACATGTAACAATAATATTTTTCCCTCCACTAATTGTAATTTCGACTGATATAGACTCAAACAAATTTTCTTTAATGCATGAAAATTTTTCTATTTTCACACATTCCAAGTCCTTCCTAACGTAGAGTGCTACACCACCGCCTCTTTTCTCTGTTCGTATAATGTGAAACATTTGATAGTTATTTAAAGCATATTCTTTTTGATCGCTCCTAGCATCTAGCCAAGTTTCAGAAACTGCAATGATGTGAAAGCTCTTTCCTAAGAAGTCAATGTAATTTTTGAAGTTTTTAAGCTCCTGGCATTAAAATGTAGTAAGGAAAAACCATTCATACTTTTTGATGTCTTTTGAAATTCACAGTCAGTGTAATAATTACATTCAAAATTATAATTATTATAAAAATTTGAATCAGGGTCCACGCTTGCTTCCCAGCTTCCTTCTAGGACCTCTGAGCGATCAAAACTTTGAAGAGCGGCTGTTGAACATTTATTGTATATGTTACAGATGCGCTCACCTAAATCAAGAGTAGAATTAATGTATAAGAATGCATCGTCATCAAGACCTCGGAACGGAAAAGTAGTTGAACAAACAGCACAATAGAAATAAACATCAGAGCTACTCTTCTTTTTCAATTCACTTTTTGACAGCTTTGCACAGTTTCTATGCACCCACAACAAGCAGAAGTCACATTGGATAGCCTCTGATTTAACATCTCTACTACAAATACTACATGGATACAATTGCATATTTACCTTTAAAGTCTGCTTTTTTTATACATTTATACATGACCATATTCCTATATTTCGTTATGAGTCTTATCTTACATTTAACCATGCTCCACGTCTTTCCTTAATTGTTCTTCATTTTTAACCCAGATAACTTTGCCAGTGATTTTGATGAAAACTTTCACTTAGTCACTTTTATTCAACGTCCATTGCTACAATGGTAAATGAACGATTGAGTTAAGGTTAGGGTTAGGGAGGGAGGTAGTGTAAGGTTAAGGTTAGGGAGCTGGTCATGTGACCTATGACGTCATTATGACGTCAATGGTTGGTTGAAAACTGTCGTTTCTACCCTACTCTCATCGAACCATCATCCCAACACATCTTTTTCAAATGGGATGAAAAGTGTTGTAAAACACAAATGGGAGTTCTACAACACTTTTCTCCAACAATAAAAGTGTTGAAAAACATCCATGGGTGTTCTACCATACCCTCTAATGACGTCACATTGTTTGGTAAAACGCCCATGGGTGTTCTATCACACTCTCTGACGTTATTATAATGTCACAGGGTGTTGTAAAACGCCCATTTTCATACTACTTGCAGTCTGAAAAGGCAAAATTTAGATTTAACACTTGCAGAAGATTTTATTTGAACTAAAGGAGATGGAAACTACACAGACACAGTTTTATTTTGCATAGATTTGTCTTGTGGATTTTCACTTTCAGGTAACTTTACAGTCTTATTTGTCAAAGACGCTTTTTCCAAATTGTGCATTCTACGATCGAGAAATTGCTTCCACAAAGCAGAACTATTGTCTTTTTGATAGGCATTGGAGTTAAACTGGCTATTATTTTTTTGGCTATGACTGGGAAGGATGTAATTGCTATTTCTCCTATACCGTCCCCGATCAAGCGTCTGGACTGCATAGAACCTCGGATGTTCTGTCTTACTGATGATTCTTGCTGGTTTCCATATTGTCTCCTTGCCTGTTTTGATAAGGACACTTTGTCCATCGGGAAATGGGGTTTGCAAAACTCACCCATGCCGTTTGTTATAATTTCTAGCCATTTTCTCTTTGTAATCAGCATCATTGTTTCTGACTAAAGCATCCTTTGGCCAACAAGGAACGAGAGTTTTCAATTGGTTGGCACCACTGTCCGGAGAAATCTGCCGAACAAAAGCTTTGAGGGTGGTTGGCCTGTGGTTGAATGTGGCGTAGTGCGATATAACATTAGTGCAGTGAACGGATCTTCCTGTTTCAGACATTTCTTCGCATTTTGACCGCCGCTTCAGCCTCACCAAATGTGGGCTGCTGACATTATGAATAAAATTGTAGCGATCACTGAATTCAGCAAATTCCTTACACACAAATTGTTTTGCGCCATCTGTTTGGCATTCCAGTGGTATGCCAAAACGGGCAAAAATTGATTTTAACTTCAGAATCACTGTTCTGCTGGTGATGTCAGGCAAGCACACTACTTCAATGTATCTACTGTAATAGTCAATGATAATCATGTACCGACTTTGTTCAAATTCAAATAAGTCAATGCCCGCTTTTTGCGACGGATCTTGAGGAAGCTGGGTTGGAATTAATTCCTCATATCTTTTTGACTTGACTTAGCGATGCCCTGGTAACCTGCATGTAACTTCTGAAGCACATCAGCCTGCATGGGGATTTCGAAATCACAATTCTGTCGAGGTAAGTAACAACACCTTTATTCACTGAAAAGCACTGTCTACTTGCAAAATATCATTGAATTTACTCCGGAATGTCCCTTTTATACTTTGGCCAACAATTTAGAGTATACGTCATCACGATCGATAAGTCCGGATCTTTGGCAGATTCGTTGGCGATTTCTTCCAGCTTTTGATCAGAGACTGGCCATGTACTTTCAACCATCGCTGCATACTCTTCAACTACATTGGTGATGTCTGACTCAGACTGACTTTGCTGAATGTTCCTACTGAGTGTGTCAGCCACAACCAAATGCTTTCGAGCAATCTGTTCAGCGATACAGTTGAAACGTAGCAGTCGCATCAACAACCTCTGTATAGGGATCGGTGTTTTGTCAAGATCTTTCGTGTTGATGGTTGGCACTAGTCGGTTATGGTCAGTGATAAGTTTGAACTCTGGAAGTCCTAACAGATAGTGCCCAAACTTTTCACAGGCCAGCTCCAAAGTTAGACATTCTTTGTCTATTTGAACCCAACGCTATTCCGTCGATGTGAGACAACGTGAAGTATATACTACAGGCTTCATTTGGCCATCCATCAGCTGCAACAAACACGCACCCAACCCATATGAGCTGGCATCGGTTGTGACAAGGATCGGCTTTGTCATGTCGTAGTACGTAAGTACTCTGTCAGAAGATAGTAACTTTTTTACGTCGTCAAACGATTTCTTCTGTGGCTCGTCCCAGGTAAAAATGTTGTCGTGTTTAAACTGTTCTAGCATCGGGGCAATCACCTGTGATAAATTTGGCAAATATCTCGCCAAATAATTCACCATCCCGATGAATCTTCGGAGTTCTGCGGGCTCCTTCATGTTACAGATAGCGATGAACTTCTCTGGATCTGGAGACATTTCGTCAGCTGAAAAGACTTGACCCTGGTTACGTAACCTTCGTCATTCGAAAAAGGCATTTCGAGTTACTGAGCTTCAAACCGGACTCCGATATCTTGTCTACTACCACCCCTAGGATCTCGTCATGCTTGTGAACATCAGGGGCATAGACTAAGATGTCGTCCACATCAAGAAGCACTCCATCTGTGCTTGCTAGGAGCAGTTTCAAGATGCGTTAGAATATCTCCGTGCTTGAGCTTAAACCATGCGTCAAACGATTGAAGACATGTCTGTCAAACGGTGTGATGAAACACGTGTAATGTCTGTCATTTTCGTTGAGTAGTAACCGCCAAAACGATTTTGAACAGTCTAAAGATGAAAATACTTTAACACCAGATAGCTTGGAGGCAATTTCGTCCACAGTTGCCATTACAAAACGCTCTCGTTGCACGGACTTGTTGATTTTCTTAAGATCAACACAGATCCTGACTTATCCATTTTTCTTTTCCACTGGCACCATGGGCGCGCACCACTGGGTTGGTTCCGTAATCATTTGAATGATACCATTAAACACCATACGGTCCAGTTCTTCCTTCACTGCTTTAACAACGGTTCTGATACACGTCGTGGAGTTGCAAGGTTGAAGGGCACTGCGCCATTTTTTAATCTGACCCTCACCGGTTCACAGCTCTTCGTCAGACCAAACTGTCAAAATATATCGCCACTGATATGCTCAACGAATCGAACAAGTCCCATTGCTGCTGCAACGCCTCTGCTAAGAAGACTCGCTTGAAGGTTTGATGAAATAACATACACAGGAAATTTATATTGCTTCCCCTTGTGTAGTACCGTGGTATTAAATTGTCCCATAGCATTCACTGGGTCCGATGGACCTGACAACAGTGCAAACTTTGGCTGAAGTTCTGGCCTTGGTTTGATCTTGCTAAATACTGCTTCTGGAATGCACGTGACATCTGCGCCAGTGTCCAGCTTGAATTTAACAGGTAAGTTGTTCAAATTCAACAATACCTCCCACGGTCCAACATCAGGGCAATAAACAGCCCACAGAAAAAATGCTGGGGTTTGAACATCACATGCAAAGTCACCATCTTCTTCAATTACCTCATGTAGATTCTTTTTCTTAGCTCGGCAGGTTCGTTCAAAATGATTGAATTTAGCACAGAATCGGCACTTTTTATCTTTTGCAAGGCACGGCTTGCACTTCCCACATTGCACTCCACTTTGAATTTGTTGCATCTTTCGGGGGTATTGTTTGCTACCTAATATAGCCCCAAAAATTGTTTCGGTCTCGTCATGCTTGTGAACATCAGGGGCATAGACTAAGATGTCGTCCACATCAAGAAGCACTCCATCTGTGCTTGCTAGGAGCAGTTTCAAGATGCGTTAGAATATCTCCGTGCTTGAGCTTAAACCATGCGTCAAACGATTGAAGACATGTCTGTCAAACGGTGTGATGAAACACGTGTAATGTCTGTCATTTTCGTTGAGTAGTAACCGCCAAAACGATTTTGAACAGTCTAAAGATGAAAATACTTTAACACCAGATAGCTTGGAGGCAATTTCGTCCA
This sequence comes from Protula sp. h YS-2021, assembly GCA_949752745.1. Taxonomy (NCBI): domain Eukaryota; kingdom Metazoa; phylum Annelida; class Polychaeta; order Sabellida; family Serpulidae; genus Protula; species Protula sp. h YS-2021. Next base: position 17,396,302 of record OX457033.1, read on the forward strand.
CAGTTGCCATTACAAAACGCTCTCGTTGCACGGACTTGTTGATTTTCTTAAGATCAACACAGATCCTGACTTATCCATTTTTCTTTTCCACTGGCACCATGGGCGCGCACCACTGGGTTGGTTCCGTAATCATTTGAATGATACCATTAAACACCATACGGTCCAGTTCTTCCTTCACTGCTTTAACAACGGTTCTGATACACGTCGTGGAGTTGCAAGGTTGAAGGGCACTGCGCCATTTTTTAATCTGACCCTCACCGGTTCACAGCTCTTCGTCAGACCAAACTGTCAAAATATATCGCCACTGATATGCTCAACGAATCGAACAAGTCCCATTGCTGCTGCAACGCCTCTGCTAAGAAGACTCGCTTGAAGGTTTGATGAAATAACATACACAGGAAATTTATATTGCTTCCCCTTGTGTAGTACCGTGGTATTAAATTGTCCCATAGCATTCACTGGGTCCGATGGACCTGACAACAGTGCAAACTTTGGCTGAAGTTCTGGCCTTGGTTTGATCTTGCTAAATACTGCTTCTGGAATGCACGTGACATCTGCGCCAGTGTCCAGCTTGAATTTAACAGGTAAGTTGTTCAAATTCAACAATACCTCCCACGGTCCAACATCAGGGCAATAAACAGCCCACAGAAAAAATGCTGGGGTTTGAACATCACATGCAAAGTCACCATCTTCTTCAATTACCTCATGTAGATTCTTTTTCTTAGCTCGGCAGGTTCGTTCAAAATGATTGAATTTAGCACAGAATCGGCACTTTTTATCTTTTGCAAGGCACGGCTTGCACTTCCCACATTGCACTCCACTTTGAATTTGTTGCATCTTTCGGGGGTATTGTTTGCTACCTAATATAGCCCCAAAAATTGTTTCGGTCTGGAATCTTGAAATCCCTTCCGTAGCACCGCATCGAGGCTAGACTCAGCTTGTTGACTTGCCATTTGAGACTTTACCATTTCAGACGTTCTGCAGATCTCAATGGCATCGGCAGGGTTGAGATCATCCTTCAACTTTAGTCGTTCTGAGCATTCCTTGTCTGAAATATCCAAGACCAGAAGATCACGGATCTTATCTTCTTTCGTCCTTGCCTCATATCCACACGTTTTATAGAGTTCACACAGCGCACGGATGTAAGCTTCAACCTTTTCCCGGCTGTTGTTTTCGTGCGTGGAGCTTGGCGCCTTCGTGTATTTTATTCACTGACGGTACAAAATGAGCGACAAACCTTGCAATAACAGCATCGTGATTATTTCGCTCGCGTTCATATGCAAAGGCAAATGAACTGTAAATCGTCTCAACCTGCATGCCCATGGAGTATATAAGACTGGACACTTGAATTTCACTTAGAGGCAATACGAAATCTCTGCCAACGGCTTCTCCAATCTGGCCATTGCTGGGGTTTACTAAAGTCGAAGGCTGTTGGAGGTTAAAACTTTGCCATTTTTAAACTACATCTGACACCATGTTATGTCTTCATAAAAGCAGATAGAGAGAGACGTTTTACTCGTTTGGTGACTTTATTCAGAACTATTCGAATCATTCATGTCTCATCACGTGATATGGTACTAGTGCAAAGGTGTAAGCATAAACAATAAACCTATGCATGTAAACAGTTACAAAAGTGGCCATGGGTTTCAGTTTAACACACTAGCAGCATATCTACGAAAACTGGCAACCAGCGAATAAAAATACGGAAAATTCAGAGGGCTCGAATGGAATAGATCAGATTTAGTTTTTACTGCAGAATGAGAAACCTGTAATTTTAGGGATTGGTAAAAGTTAGGGTGTACCTTTTGGTTAAAATCCTTCTTTTTTCTTAAAATGTAATATCACACGCGGAACGGATTAAGTGCATTTATATATATATATATATTCAAACGCCCCAGCGATTTTTGTTTCTTCTACCAACATTTTTTAAATAAAGGAAAAACATATAGCTATTTCCTGCGGGGCAGGTGTATGAGGTGCGAAAGAAAGGAAATGGACTATTCAGCGGTTGCTCCTCCAAGTTCAGCGCCAGGAGACAACAATACTGCTTTCGCCGACGCACTTGCCCGAGCTAAACAGGTAAGACGCGTACTAGAGATTGTTGTTTTTCTAGATAGTGTTTACAGAATAGCCAAATGTATCACGGTGGCAATATTTTTGCACATTTTTTTCCCCGAGAAAACGGGAGTTCAACGCGTGACCACGCCATTACTTGTCACGTGGAAGAAGCCAATGAGGAAAACGGTCTCCTGAATGCACAGAGTTCTGGCGCATATTGTGCTTACTTTGTTAAGAAAATTTGCTCAGTATTGCTGAATGTAAGTGATTGAAAGCTGTTATTTTGCAAAGAAAAACACGCGGGGCCTTCTCGGTTTTCCAGACTTGGTTTTCTTCCGCACAGCCCCAAGTGAGCCTCCCCTTACTGTGTCAGTATTCTGGAACCACCCATCGAATATTTGGTAACAGATGACCTGTCATATCGGGTGGGGGAATTGTGGAAATAGATCCGCTGCTGTCCGTTCCGTGCCTGTCATAAGACGCGAGTAATCGGCCTTCCTTTCTTTATATAGCTCTTCCTTTACCAATTTCTTCATTATTTCCCCCCACTTCCGTTTAGGAAGTACGCACCAATACAACCTTGATCGTCGCTGAAAGGAAGGTAAAAACAAAAAAATTTAGACCCTGATCTAATTTCAAGATCACACTGGCCACCGTCAAAAAAAAAAGCTGCTTTACTGATCACCCAATTTTAAACACGGCTTAACCATTTTGAAAGCATGCTCGGTGTTGATTTCCGGATCGACCAGTAAATGAAACAAAGTATACTTTGGAGCCGGTTTGCAATTTATTAATTAGAACAGCAGGTAGTATCAAGTGATTCCAGTTCTCAACTCTTGTCGCGAAGCCCCTGTGGCCTTTCGTACTTGGATTTCGTCCAGTTGGGGCTATGTCCTCGACGGAAGTTTATTAACTGTTCTTTGCTACCGTTGCACAGGCAGTGTATATAGGTACAGGCTAAATCCGTGGTCTACTTTATAAGGGCAATCACTCAATACAGAACGGCTGTTATTATTTACTTACAAAGTTAGAAAGTTGCAAAATGTCGGAATAACTTTTTGTTGTGCTTGTCTTGAAGATTGCCGCCAAAATCGGAGGCAGTGCTCCCACAGATACATCACTCAAGCGACCTTACGACGGCATAGGAGGTAAGCGCTCTGTAAAATCTGGATGGTAGTCATTGTGTGCTGTATAAGTAAACGTAGGATCGACTCGCAAATAGTTTAAGCTAGCTCGCGTTTAACCACTTTTTTTGTATTAAAGTTACTTTAACAAGATGCATAGGTCCCTAACCCAAAAATAAATGGATTTTAACTTTGTTGCGTTGAATAAAATGACTAACGATGGAGATTAAGAGAAAAATGACTCAACAATTTTTAACTCAAATGAGTTGATTTTCGCGTTGTGAACGTCTTCATGTTCTTTTCAGACGGACAGCCTGACCCGAAGAAGATGGCGGCAATCAACGATCCAATCGGTGCACAGTTGAAGGCGATCGCAGACCAACAGAGGGCGCAGCAAACACAGCAGGCCGTCCAGGCGGCAGCCAACGCAGCAGCACAGATCAACGCCAAGCTCGGCCTCACATCCCAATCACAACCTGTGAGTATCGCTCGTTCCATTTTCAAACTGGCACGATGGGGTAGTTGTCTCGAGTCGAAAGGGGGGGGGGGGGTTGAAGGGAAGATGTATTGTTCTGAAATCTGCTGGTGTTTCCCGGTAGCGCGATACACTTGTTTCAGAAAATGCGCCTTTTATAATTCAGTTCGTGAAGGATCATTTGGGGATGTATGAACTGGGAGATTCATTCCACATGCTGGCATACAATTTTGTTGTTTTTTTGTTTTTTTTTTGTTTTTTTTTTGTCTATTAAACTGGTGCTGTAAAGAAAAAAAATAATTGTGTAACTTTTCTTTGAAGCCGAACGAAGAGAGGATACAAAACTGAATATTTTAGTTGAGAAAAGTTTCATGGTTATAAACCAGTCTGTTAAGTAAAAGGTGTTAGAATATCAGTTGCGTGTCGGAATGTTTGCATACAGTAACAACTTCTGTTTTGGAACACCTTTATACAACATAAATTTTTATCATCAGTTTATATATTTTCCTTCTTTATTTATTGCTCTCTGAATTTGAACGGTCGCGAAAGGTGTTCCTTAGATGGAAGTCAGGCTGTGAAGCAGGAGAGCGTAGTAACTCTCTGTTTTTATTATCCACTTCGGATGATCTTACTCATCAGGAGTTTTTTGACCAGGCACAGCCACCCATGGTGAACAACTTCGCGGCGGGGGGCCTGGGCGGCGGTATGGGCGCGGGCCTGGGCATGGTCAACACCGAAAACTTTGCTGTTCCCGATAGAATGGTCGGCTTGGGTGAGTATTTGCGACGGGAGTGCTTTACAAGACGCAGCTTGCCTGAGAAAACACGAAGTTGAGTGACCGCGCAAGAATAATTATTGAAACAGACCAAATGTGTCTGTTTTGATGTGAACGATTCTTTCAACGTGATTAAATATGTACGGGTGGAAGATCAATTTTCGTATGTTATTTTTTTTTTCAGTTATTGGCAAAGGGGGTGAAAACATTGCGATGATCCAGTCGGAAACGGGTGTTAAAGTTCAGTTTGCTCAAGGTAAGAAATGCATTGTTTAACAAATGCATTGCTTCAGACAAGATAAGGCAGATTTAATTTAGCGTGTTGTATGGTATCACGCATTCTTTCATGTTGTTTTGCCTGTTGGTTTCTTCAGAATGTTTGCTTAGAAGCTGGATAAAATTCCGTAATGGGTTGTGCTGAAGAACAAATACTATCTGCAAACGCTACAATTTGCTTGTATGTTTTTACAGATAGTGGCGGAATGGCCGATCGACCTTGCACACTTACTGGTTCTCAGGAAGGCATTGAGTAAGTTCTGTTTCTAAATGCAGCCTGAACAACGATTCAGTCAATTTGCGTACGAGTTTGGAAATAGCTAGTTTCTGGTAATTTGTCGCACGCTTTCTGCCCACAAAGGCAGTGCGACACCACTAAAGACTAGTTAAAAGTAAGAAGTGTGAGCGAGAGATGCCCCTATTTGATTATACGATGAATTTTTTCCGGCGCTTTTGCCTACTTGGTATATATATATATATATATATATATATATATATATATATATATATATATATATATATATATATATATATATATATTGCAGCAAAGCTAAGGAATTAATCAACAAGATCATCGTGAAGGGCTCGGGTCTGCCCGACTCGAGCGGCATGCAGGACGGCGTGGTTATGGAAGAGGTCATGATTCCCGGCAGCAAAGTGGGTCTCGTTATCGGCAAGGGCGGCGAGAACATCAAAATGCTGCAGGTATCCACAGTGCCACATGACAATCCAGTATTATACTTGTGGGGGGGGGAGGGAGTTGCTCATTTTTTAGTCAAGGAAGGGTTGGGTCCCCATTCCTGCGCGGTTCTTATAAGTGCTGTCCAAAAAAAAAAGTCATTTCCCGCCTGCTACTGTGTTAAAGGTTTTGGGAGTTCAAGGGTCGTTTTGTAAAACCTGAAACCAGTTGCGCAACGAAAGAAAACCGCGAGTACTTGTAATTTATAGGAGAGAGCAGGAGTGAAAATGGTAATGATCCAAGACTCCAACATCCCGTCACACCAAGACAAGCCACTACGCATAACGGGAGAGCCACAGCGCGTCTCCCAAGCCAAAGAAATGGTCTTTGACTTGCTTGCCGAAAAAGAAGCCCAAGCTGCAGGATTTGGAGGTCAGTGGCAATAAATTACCTAGCTCAGTGGTGAACTGAACGGTTTTGCACAGGGAAGAGGGGTCGGGGGGGGGGTGGAGGAACGCAATGAAAGCAACAGGCTGTACGCATTTATGACAGCGCTGTGGTGTGCCTTGTGCTGTGCCGCTTGTATTTACAAGCCTGGCGGGGAATAATAACGAGTAACGTGCTTTGTCCACTTCTGTTGAAAAATATTTCTTCACGTATCTGTTAAGCTGATGTCTGAAGCCTCAAATTACGATGCGCTGCGTTCACTTTTTTGTGTAAACGTGATTTTGTGACGAGTACTTTACTTTCCGTAGAACTTTTTTCCCAAATAAAAATAGTGAAAGGGAAGGATAAAGTGACATGTAGGTACCATGGGAAAAAGAAATGAAATGGGGGTAAAAAGTTGTTCGGATTTTATCATACAAGTGCAAACGTTTCTGAAACTGCCTTATTGCACTCATCTTATAACTGTATAGCTTAGCTTTTGCCGAAGATATTGTACACATAAAATAACCATACAAGAAATGCATTGCTTTGTCTCTCTGTTTCATGTTGCAATTCCTTGTGGTCATTGGTCTAAAAGGCTACGAATATAGTGAGTTGACTACTGCTTTCCTTAAGGGTCCACCCCATATGTTCTGAACTTTGGTCCAGTTTTAGCAGGTGCGGGTGTATGTATGGTCAATTCGGAGCCTAGAAATTACCACCTGAATGTATAGGGGCGCAGTGACAGGCGTGTTTCTTAGTTATTCGTTAATATATAAAGGTAACGTGCCAGTCTGGTTCTCGTAGAGGTGGGTCTCGGTTGACTGGAGTGGTAGAAGATGGCTTGCGAGAACAGTGCTAAATTTATTGCATTCATGTGATGCGCCACAAATGCGGAGGTTTTTTAAGGGGTTGTCAACTCGGGCGTGTTGCAGGAGGCAAAGGCGAAGTCATAGTCCCGAGATCCATGGTTGGCGTCATTATTGGTAAAGGTGGTGAAATGATCAAGAAAATAACAACGGACACGGGCGCGCGTGTGCAACTTAAACCAGGTACATTCTAATTTTAGTCTTATATATTGCGCCCGTCAGAGATCAGTTGGCGGATTTATTATTCATGTAGTTTCCACTTCCATATATTCATTAGCGAGTTCTGTAAAACTGAAATATGTAAATATATATATATATATAGTCCAATGGTTTAGTCCAAAACATTATATATATATATATATATATATATATATATATTGTTTTGGACTAAACGTTTCGTGAACATTCTGTAAAATTCGAAAAGACAGCTCTTTTTTTTTTCGTCGTGACACAGGCACGAGCTAGAGCCCACAAGGTGCTGTTCTAACCAGTCTAGTGGGTGTAGAACTTGTGCCAGATTAACAGCAAGGATTCGCAAATGCGATCAGACGCCTCACATGGCGTCACTTTGATCGTGTTTGATAGTAGCCTTGTGACACATAGCCCTGTGACACATGAGCAGTGTAAAAAAGAAGGAAAAATCAAGACTAAAATAGGTCAGAGAAAAGAACTCATCCATGAAGTAGATAATTTTTATTACCCACCTCCCACCCCTTCCTTTTGACGCAAATTTTTGACGTCACTGATTGAGTGACATATCCGTACAGCACAGCCACAGAACCACCTTCCCCACACGTGTGCATGTACAGTTTCGTTTGCTAATAAGTGTCTTCGTGGATGGCCATAGGGTGTCTGGGGGGGGGGGTGTGTTTGTCAGGGGACGGGCATCGCCACTCCCCATGCCTACATACGACGCAGTGTTTACTATGACGTGTTTCCGCAGATGACGGCACGGCACCGGAGCGTGTTTGCCAGGTGACGGGCACCCAAGAGCAAGTTGAGGCAGCCACTGCTTTCATACAGAGCCTGCTGGAGAGCGCTAGTGTGAGTTGTATTTCAGTAAAAAAAAAAAAGGTAGCGTCGTTGGCAGTGTTAACTGTCATCGTTGTTTAGCTGTCCTGAAAAATTGACATTTGTTTCGTCAGTGTTGAAATTTTTGGTCGTTACAGTGAAAAGGAGCGGTCGGCGGAGGAGGCACAGCGAATTTAAATCCGCCATTTTTTTTATTTTTTTTTACAGCAACGCACTGGGGGTGGCCCAGGTGGTGGTGGTGGTCGCGGCCGTGGTCGAGGTGGTCCCATGGGTGGTCCAGGGGGTGTTCCTGGAGGACGCGAGCCCAGACCGGGTGGCGGCGGTTTCGGTGGACACAAAGAAGAGACTACATTCGTCGTACCCGCTGATAAAACGGGCCTTGTCATTGGAAAAGGTAAATAACTTCCTTTTGGATCGGTCTCGACTTGAAATGGTGAATCACACCTTGAAAATTTCATTGCTCGTCTCCCAGAAGATGAATGGTATGTGAATTTGCTGGATGGTGATGTCGTATTCGTAGAGAAGGGTGTAGGCGTTTAACCCTGTATTTGTCAAGTGTGTCACTTTTAATTTGTGTTCATGTGTCCCTCCCCTCCCCCGCCGTCTGCCCGGATGCATATTGATTTGTACGGGCCCTTGCACATTAAACTAGTGCTCACTTGCCCAACATGGCAAGGTGGGTTCAGAATATGTGCGAAAGCAACACAGTGGAACTGGGCACAGCCATTGCTGTCGGTGCCGTGATGGCAACGGGCGTGCTTGAACACTGACACCGATGTCCTGGGGCAAGCGTCACTAGTCACGTGACTCCCCTGGTGGGTGAAGAACTTGTGCTGGAGCAAAAGTGATGGGGTCAGGCGCAGGGAGAGTTCGTCTTGGTGACTGATGGTAGTCCTGAGACGAGATAGCTAGATGAGTTGGTAACTGGCTGTCAAGTAGTCAGAGACACAGTAGCCAGCGAGCACTGATTTAAATGGCCGCAAAGGTGACGTCATTCATTTGCACTGCGTGGAATTTGGCGTTATTCCAGTGCCGTGCCATTATGCGTGAGGTTTTTACGCATGCAGGAAAGGTTAACGCGATGGGACTCGTGTGCAGTTCACTCAGATACAAAATCCTATTGTTTATCAGGTGGCGAGACAGTCAAAGAAATCAATCGAGTGACTGGCTGCTGGGTGGAGCTGTCACGTGACCGCCCGCCCAACCCGCACGACCGCATCTTTCACTTGACGGGCGCTCCTGACCAGATCCAGCAGGCCATCCGGATGATCTGTGACAAGGCAGGGCTGGTGAGTATCTCCCCCGTGACGTCACAGTCTCTCTGCATACCACACGTAAACACCTGATTAACTCGAGTTAAGAAAATCTTGAATGTGGTTGTTTAAAGGAAGCACAATATTAGAGCTGAGTTGGTAGTTTCTGTGACTGATTCGGTGTCGAACTTGTGCCATATGAATGTACGGCAGTGCGTTTTCTGTTTCTCCGTTTTGTGTGCCTAACGCACATTTACTCGTCGGAGTAAACACTAAAATGTACTGTGACAAGAATGAGTTTTTGTCTTTTGAAAAGCTATTCAGTAAAATGCCGTATGTGCCTGTGAGGACTTCAGCTATGCAGACATATTGAAAAATAAAGAAGTTGAGGAGAATTTTCAGGAGTGTTGATTCACTTTTCTTATAATTGACGCACAATATTAGAGCTGAGTTGGTCTTTTGTGTGATTAATTCGGTGTCGAAATTGTGCTATATAAATGTACGGCAATGTGTTACACGTTTCTCTGTTTGTGCCGAGCGCACATTTAGTGGGAGTAAATGAGAAAACACACTGTGACAGGAAAACATAATGGATATGCACATTACCATATGTGTTACATTAGCCTGCTGCCATCAGTTTGTATTGGATTATTTTGAAAGGTGCAAATTAAGGGGTACGGGAAAAAAACCGATTGGTTGGACATCAAAAGGGAATATCTATCGGCGTTGTTATATATTCCTTTCAGCCACCACCGAACCAAGGAGGCCAGGGAGGAGGTCCACCAGGAGGCCCAGGAGGGTTCGGCGGTCCTGGGGGACCAGGTGGGCCCCTTCAAGGACCGGGTGGATTCAATCAGGGGTAAGTCCGTCAATATGATTTATCATCTTTTGATTGATGGGACAGTTTCTTTTAAGCTCATGCATTTAAAGCTTTAAATAAAAAAAAAAACTTAAAGACACACGACAATTATTCGCAATTCTAATGAAAAAAAAATGACTTAACTGTTGCTCTTACTATGGTGCTTATAGCAAGATGATTGAAGAAACAATTGTAAGATAACTACACCTCTATTTTGATCAATTTTTTGCTGAGTTGCTATCAAGCGGTTATCAAGATTTTGTATTCAGAATGAGCAGTTTTCACGTGTGTGAGATTATTATAAAGCAATGATTATGATAATATGTATTTGAACGATTGGGTAAATTCTGTGTTATTTTATCCTTTTGAGTCGTACTTATACATTTTTTTGCCGCGAAAGGAGGAAAAACAAAGCAAACTCCTTGTTTGACTGTCGGTTATTTTTTTTAGTCCACAGCCCCAAAATGCAGGTGGCCCGCAGAACAGTCAGAGCATGGTGCCCCAGGGCTGGGCTAATGCCTACCAGCAGCAGCAGGAAGGCCCGCCCAATGGCCACAGTAAGTCGCTTGGCCCGCGAGATGCGTGGTGTACCGCTGCTCACGATCAGCACCACAGCCTCGCCCCTACTCCTCTTCCTCCCTGTGGTAACATGACGTCATATGTACGATCGTAAAGTGCAAGCTTCAGAGCAAACGCGAAGGCAAAGAAATATAAACTTATGCAGTGGGCAAACTAATTTCCAACTTCTATTTTGGCCTTCAATAATATTGTTGCCCGTTTTGAATTTCAGTGTAAGTGTTGCACTTTGCGGTTGCTAACTGGTTTTGATTTAAACAGGTACGAGCAAGCGTTGCGGCGACCCCGTCCCTCATCCCGTACTGGATTTGCTAAAATAGTGTGTTTTAGCTACCGGCTGAGTGGATCCATAGCCAATACCCTCTGCCCCCCCCCCCCCCCCCCCCAACAAAAAAAATCGATCCTAAAACATGACCATTGAGTAGCAATGCATAGACGTATTGGTCCCATAATGCATTGCAGCATGCCTCACCAGCCGGGAGCACCGCCGCAGCAACCCGGTGGCGGCGGTGGTGGCGGTGGACCGCCACAGGGATGGGGCAACTCCTTCAACAACTGGAATCAGCCCCAGCCTCCCCAGCCCGACCCCAGTAAGTCGTATGTAATCTGAACGCCCGGGTCTCGGCGTGTCCCATGCCAGCAGCCAGTACAGTATCTGTTGTGATGACGCTGCCCCGCCACGATTCGTATGTGTCAGCCGCCACTACAGTATCCATTGTGATGACGTTGCCCCGCCACGAGTCGTATGTAAGCTGGACGCCAGGGGCTCGGCGTTTCCCATGTCAATCGCCACTAAAACAGCCATTAAGATGGCGTTGCCCCGCCACGATAGGTCGTTTCTGCCCCATGGCCCAAGTGTGTTTCGACTGGAGTCCGTGTCATTCTTGCAAAGTTTTTTTTTTTTCAGTAAACATATACATATTTTGAACGTGTTTTTCCCCAGTTGACCAGTCCTTTTTTGGAGCCCGACAGGGCCTTCTTGCGTGGAGGGAGGGTTCTGGAGCTCAGGTGTGTCGTGCCTTTTGATCTGTTGCAAACAGATACTAAGTGACTCTGACATCCCTTCCATGTTTACCCCCACTGACTCTATCATGATTGTAGACATGAGTCACCCGATGAACTTTGATATAACTAAGAGAGACTTGCCAGAAATGCCGAATCATTCCGCACCATACCGCCGAAGTAGTGCGTTTCCCAACGTAATATTGGAACTTGTGTAAAGTCTATCGTTCTCATCAGAATATCATAAACATGGAGCGTTATCTAAAGCATAGAGATAGTCAGAATAATACAAAACAGATCAAGTCATCGAAAAGGGGTCGAGTTGGTCCAGGGAGAAGCTGTAAATCCGGGACATGCGGTAATATGACGTCATGTAATTTATTCTAAATTTCAGTTTAAAAAAAATACCTATGATGCGGATTTCAGATAAACAACAAGCAGACGCCAACGCAGCTGCCTGGGCAGCTTACTACCAGAACTACTACGGCCAGCAGCAGCCGCAGCAGCAGGTGCAGCAACAGCCGCCGCAGCAGCCGCAAGGTTTCCAACCGCCCCAGCAACCGCAACCGGCTCAGCCCGGCGCCACACCAGGTAGGAACCGCCGCTTGGTTCACAAACGTTCATTACACTGATAGGGGACTCTGTTTACTGTTCAGTAGGCAAATGAAACTGAGTTAACTCGGCGTCGGTTGTGAAAGCGGAAGCTGAACGCTGGTATTTTATGCTTCTTGTGGCTTATACATATTTCAGCTGGAAGACCGACTTTCACGCGTTTGGGGAGATAAAGCCAGTTAATTAGTTGTGTGCAATCAATCATTATAGTTGCCACAGAGCTCAGTGCCTAATTTTGGCATGGCTTTTTCAGCCCCGTCGATCAATCCGGTGACCGGGCAGCCCGACTACAGTCTGGCATGGGCCGAGTACTACCGCCAGCAGGGCATGCATGCGCATGCGCAGGCCATCCTACAGCAAGCACAACAGCAGCAGCCACAGTAGGCGGTCACGTGACCTGGCAGGAAGATCTCCGCGCAGGTAACATGTCGATATCAGCTCAACCGGCAGTGGCTACTATTACAATGAGCCAATCATGATTAATTTTTTTGAAATATAAAACGTGAGAAATCATTGATACTAATGTGACAGTAAATATGATGAAATAGCTCTGGGTCGCAGGTTTAACACAGTGCGAGTTTTCAGTTAGGGAACGCGTATGTCTTTGTTCTGTTCATGTGTAGAATGTGAAGGCTTTGCTTTGACCGTATTTTCGTATGTTCTTGGCTCTCTTGCCACGACAGGTTTCGAAATGACTGCATTGTAAAGATCCGGCTTGTTTTAACTCAAAGGAGAACGTGAGTTCTTCGTTTACAATGAATATAGCTTGTGAATCAGCAAGGAAGAGAATGAAAAAAGCGGATTGAATTGGAAATTCCCCCGCCTCCTCCCCCACGTCCTCTCTCTGTTGATGTGCTGCATTTCTGGGAGTCTCCTGTTGGCTTGATTGAAAACCTTTGCTGAATTTGAAATCACCCTTAATCGTATTGAATTATAAATGTTCCACTTACTTCTGATGGAAATTATTGTGTCAAAGGAGGGTTGTGTGGGGGAGGGGGGAGGCAGTTTGTGATCTGTACCCGTAATTTGCTCGTGAGGGGCTTAAGGCATAGGTCAAAGGTTAGCTTTCACGTGTCGTGTTATTCTACTTGTTCTTAATGTATCTTGTCATGTGCGATTGTGGGTGATGGGAGCACTCCTTAACAGGTTTTTTCCATGACGCAGTCGCAACTAGAGAGGGCATCTGGGCAACCAGGCGGCTTGAGAGGACATGTTTTGCGACATAGTCGGCATTATTATTAGTGACCATGTAATAAATTATATGTGGATATTTGCGCGATCGTTGGTTTTCGATCTTGTTCAGAAGCCCCTGGTCGTTTGGCACTCGCAAAAAAATTTGGGGGATAGTCCGAAACTTCTTTGTGATAAAAATATGAAGGCAGTGTCTGATAAAAGCTGAGTTATTGAGGCCTTGACTAATGCCAGAATGAGAGGGGGGGGGGGGGGGGGGGTAAGCGTTTTGTGCCAATTCTTCAGGTTACATAGGAATGATTATCACAGAGTTCATACTCTTCTAGGGAATATTTTTCAACATTTCTGATCGGAATGAGTGAACAGTTACCTTAAAATGTTCTGGACTGAATTGTATTTTCGTTATGTTTATACTTTTTTGTTGAGAAATGAATGGATTGGAAACAAAACGACATGAGCGTTCTCGTGCATTTTCAGGTAACTTTCGGTACCAAAGACTTCACGACGATGTTCGGCACAAATGTCTCATCACTTGTACCTTGCATGTACCTTTTCTGTCTAATGCTAACTACATTTTCTAGCTACCTATGGGCATCGAGGGACGCCAATAGCCTGATTGCACGTTTTCCTTCAATTTTCCTTTAATTGTCAGTTTATTGATGCATAAAAAAAAAAAATGTAGTAAAAATGATGTTTGGGTGGACGGTGTTCGAACGCGAGTGAATGAAGGTTCGGAACATCTTGGCAGAAAACCAACGTAAAATAATTATTAAAATCAAGATTTACGTTGAAGATTGTCTGTGCAAGTATTCAGATTATGTATGCTGTAACGGCGGAGTAGTCTCTCTTGAAATCTGTTATTCTCCGGTGTAAGGGGAGGGAAGGGAGGCGATATGGTTCGATGTGTCGCCATGGTGTAAAGATATGTGGGAATCCACACTCAGGGCTGGTATGATTTAAATCAGTTAATTTAAATCGTGATTTATATCATGATTTAAACCAACGTTAAAAATCATGATTTTTTTTTTTAATTAAAAAAATCGTTTGTCATTAAGCCTTATGTGCGGTAAAGACATTCAGCAGTCGTTTGCAACTCCTTTTGTTTAAACATAGCTTTTCAAATCTTACGTTTATCAGTGCCCTTGAGCTTCGGAGGTGGGGGCGTGGGGGGCCGGAGTTGGATTTTTCCCAGCCCTGAATCCAGGCTCATTATGTTGCGTCGTTTCGACTATCGTATTTTCAGTAAAGACTTGTATATATCTGAGAGATTTGCTACCTGACCAGCATGTACCACGTTGTTGCTTGACTCGTAGATGCGGTGTGGGCGGAGGGGGGGAGGGGGGTGGGGGCTGGAATAAAGAAAACTTTGCTGTGGCGCCCAAAGAGAGTATTGGTTAAAAGCATTTTCTAAAGTTGAGCAATAGAAGCAAGTTGAAAAAAAAGAACCTAAAATTAAATTAATGAAAAAGTGCGCCGAGTAAATTCCTTGCATTTTCTGCAACGAGACAGGAATTTGCGGATTCAAGATGGCGGACTGGCAGCGTGGCGCGAGTGCAGATGACGTCACAGCACACCACGTTCTCTGCATGTGTTTTTCTCTCTCTTATGTTGACAGGGCGTGAGCTGAGTGCGATGTACAAAGAACTTGTTTATACAGACCCCATTAGTATATAGTTTACTATATTTGACTATTCGTGATGACGCAATCGCCGGTTTGTATTTCGTCATGTGTCATTTATTGTTTTCTTTGTAATTTTCACTGAATGAGTGGCAACGGGATTCAGATACAATGTTTTCATTTCTTCCATGGTAATGTAAATGTTAAGCTTGAATGTATGTGCTTTCAGTATTGTTTTGCCTCTTTAAAACATCAATAAAATGTTGAAAAAATAGTGTTTCTAAGTAGTGAATATTTGATAACCATCGCAAAAAATAATATGTTTACATGTCACATAAATTTGCATAATATAAAACTTTGTTATAAATTGCCTAAGACAGCGATAATACATTCAATATTTTAGTGCCAATGTAAAACCTGTGCATGTATTGGATATCCAATTGTGGTCTTGTTTTAAGATGTTTATTGAACATTCCTGTGTCATAAAAATATATCGATACTGCTTTTCAATTACTGGATGTATATTTGCGAACAATGTAAAATGGAAGGAGGGGAGTCGCCTGCGACATGGAGGCAGTGTGCACAGTGGCTTGGGGCGGATATCCCAAGAACCTAAACGTGCGGCGCGCTTGCGGGACGGAATAAGAACACTGTAGAGTCTTTTTTTTTTTTTTTTGTGGATAGCCTTTGCCGATGCCTTTGCTTAGTGGTAGCTTATATAGGTCAAAGGCGTCTCCTGGTTCTGAATGGTTGAAGGAGAAGGGCTGGTCGTAGAATTACGTGTTTGGGTAACGGCCAGCGCACCACTGTTTCGAGTTCATGTTGTTATTATTACATTTGTTGCTTTGAAATGTTTTTTAAAACACCAGTTTTGTCACATGTCAAATGTCGGGTTATCACATGCCGTAAAATGAAGATAAATGTTATTTTAAACACATGTTATAATGCCTTGAATATTGAAGTACAGCTTTTAATGTAAGGTTTAACCCAAGTATGATATAAAAGTGAGGCGAGATTAAGCTAAATGCAGGTCAATGTTATGAGCGTGCCGTGGCGAGGCTTGGAAATGCAGACATTCACTGGAGTGGTAAGAGACAGACGACCGTGGCTTAAAAACTCGAATGTTACCTGACCATCACTCACCGACTAACCAAAGTCCTCCATGCAATTTTATTGGCAACCATTTTTAAGGGACAGCATCTGTTTCGGAAAAAAAAGAGTCTTGATATAGCTTTGATTCTCAGGCGCTATCTTTCTTTAGTTTTCTGCATTTGAGGTGGGTCGGGGGACTGGGGTTTTGTTTGCTTTTAGCCAGTTTCAACCAAAGCTCACAGTTCTGTATGCATGCTATGTAGTGAAATGTTTTACATATATGCATCAAAAAATGAAACTACTTTGATTTAGAATACAGGAGTTGAGAACCTTCTGACGTCAGCGACGCCAACTAGATCCATTTCTTACGGTGGTCTCGCCAAAAAATTTTTAAATGTTGAAATTGTGGAAATCTTTTTTTATATATAAATCGTATTGCTAATATTTGCAGTAGCGTTATAATGTTTGAGCATGCATGTTTTACTTTGTAAAGCAGTTTGTTTACGGGACAGACTGCAGCCCTACATAGTGTCGTTTCTTTATATTCCATTTAATGTATGAAGCTGTCCTTTGTATAATTTATAAAAATTTAAGGTCGAATGGGTATGAAGCAATGCGTAACCGAACGATTGCACGTTGTGATTTCACTGTAATGCGCTCTTCCTGATTTGGAAAGCGCCTTCCAACTTAAGGAATTGCGAGATACATTATATCCGTTTGTCTGCGTCTTGCCTTTTCCGACCTTAAATCATGGATATACTTGATATGTATTTTTCTGACGCCGTATCTTGAGGGGCCTGTTGAGTTGCATACAAAGGAACTGTAATTCGATTCGTCACATTTACTATAAAATATAATATTCTTATCGCTTGATGCACATTTCAAAATTTAATGTCCTTCGTTTTTTTTTTCTTCTTCAAAAGTTTAACTTCACAAAAAGGACACATTTACTTGCATTGCGTATCCTTGTATGTATGCAATGTCTTATATCAAGTTAAATTATGAACAAAACACGTTTTTAGTTGAATACTTGTAACATTCGTAAAATATATTTAAATACAGTCAACTTTGAATGACATAGTCTAGTTTTAGTACTGCTGATTGGAGAATATTTGCATATTCATGAATACATTATGTCCGTGTGTGATGTAAATGTATTTCAGGAACAGCCCATTGCCGTTCTAGCCAGCTAGGCAGTCATTGAGTAGTTATTAAACGATAATTTTTTAATTCTTTGCGCCTCACGAGTATGCCAGCATTTCTGCATTTAAAATATTGAATAGATTGACATATGCATTGATTTAGCATTCAAAATACAGTTATGCATATATACATGTTTTTTTTCTATTTTATATTAAAAAAAAAGAAGAAATTATATGAATGCATTGAAAAAATATATAAATTCATTGATATCAAGCATGTTTCACATTTTGAGGTTCAAAATAGAATGTTGTAGATTTTTTTTTAATTGCAGGTTTTAAGTACATTAATTCCATAAATATACATAACGAAATACATAATTATGTAAATGAATAACAATATGGGTTTGGGATGAATCTATTGGGGCCAGGAATAACTGATATCGGGCACCGTTAACAGCTGAAATAAGTGGTGAGTATGGTTAAGGAGGACAGGTTTAAGGCACCCAGCCACGAAAATATTCCAAAAACTGGTATTTTCCCAGCAGTATGTTATCACGTTGTTTCCATGGAAATGTATGGGGGTTTTCATGTTTGAAAAATACGTGTACAAAGATTGACCCTATGTCAGAGACAAATACCTACTTAATTGAATTACTTTATTTTTAAATACAATTTATGTGATACAGTTTTGCATAAACATGTACAAAGATATTATTAAAAACACTGAAAAGGACAGTGATTTCTTCCAAAGAATTCTCTTGCATTCTGCTCCTTTTAATGGACAGACGTTCTTGTAAGCCTCGCCGACGTGTGCACAAAACTGAACAGTTAAGTAGTGAACTTAAAAGACGGAGCCTCTCTCTATATATATATGATTTACAGTATAAAACTGTTGCGGAATTTGTACTGCAGTGTTCATCTGGAAATGCGAAAAGTCGCGTACCCGGCGCAACAGTTCGCGTCGCCGCAAGTGCGAACACTGTATATGCCAATTTCGAGTACTGAGATAAAAAGTGTGGGTTTAAAACATGTTTTAAGTTGTGTACTCTTTAACTTTTTGTACCATTTATGTATATTAGTCAAAACGCGCGAGTTTTGGTTACCATTATATATATAAACGTGTGCTTCGTACTGTTTATCAAGTGCCGGATATTTGAAATAACTGATGGCCGCATTTCCCACCGGCCTGCATAAGAACGCGTTTGAGCAGTTATTTTAAATCGTTTGTGGTTTAAAAAAAAAAACAAGTGAGTAGTATTGTGTGAACTAATGTAGTGAAGAAATTGGGCAATATACTGTATTATGCTCGTATAGCAATCGTTTGAAAGAAACGCTGAGCACATAACATGTTCATCAATATTCATAATCAAAAAATGAATTCCGTTATATTTAAAATACTGTTTGCTAGTTAAAAAATACATGATGTTTAAAGCAATTGAATAAACAGAAACTTTATATGTTGAAATAAACAAATCAGTCATGTACAGGTAAGTATTTGAAGTGTGAAAAGCTATGGGAATATTGATGTAAGAAGACATTGTTTTCATACATTTGACGGCCATTTGGCGCAAGTGTATGTCTGTTACTTGTGAACATACGTTTGGATCACGTCAGTGTGGATATCTCTTTCTTCTCTGTGTACTATGAACATGTTTTGTTACAGAATATTGAAATATCGAAATTATAATGCTTTGAAGTTGGATCTCACTGGTGCTTTTATTTCCCGTTTTATAAATAAAGAAAATGTATGATTAACATTGTGCAGTTGATTGGAGTAAGTAATATTGATTATTTGCGATTATTTTGGATGTGTTGTGTTCATATCTGCCAAGTTGTAGTTTCTTTCGTGTTAATATTTTCTCATGAGTTTTATGAAAATAAAACGAGGTATTTCTGTAGTCATTGTTGTTTTCTTGAAAAGGGTCCGAAAGCAAAGCCATGGCATTAAAACACGCACCGAGTGCTCAATGCACTCTGCTATAAAGGGCGGATTACCATGTTCACGTTGGCTAACCGTGTAAACATGTTCGCTATTTAAGATCGAAAAAACGTAACGGGGATAAGCAAATGCGAGCCTGACGTAAGCTTTGAGCAGGCAAAATAAATTGTTATGCAACGCAGCGGCGACGAAATATGAAAAATCGCAGAGAGCAAATGGCCAAGGTTGAAATCGGAAGTCAGAGTCACTGTTTGATTATTTTACAGCGTCATTTTGTTTGCAGCAAATTCGGCTCAGTTGTGTGGTTAAATTTATATGTTCAGTCTCTATGACTCAGTTCCCCTTCGGTTAGGTGCAAGGAGAGCTGAGTAAAATATCTGCTCAAAATTATGACGATTCTACCAGAACCGATAGATCTTTCAAGAGCCAACTATATATGGCATGGACAAAACCTAATTTTTAAAGGCCTTGCGGAGACAGCAATATCTTTCAGCAAGCTGTAGCAATATCTTAAGTAAAATTTAAAGAGAAACAATTGTATCTGATGTAATGTTATATTTGTAATTTTCCAAACCGAATATTCGGCAAATTCTGTTAGTTTCTGTTCGTTCTGTTTCAAACTGAAAAATATCTTGCGCTCTTACTGGGATGATATTTGATTGTACGTGTTATAAAAGTGATGGACCTGGTCTGGCAAACTGTACATGAATTCACATTTGTGCGGTTTGTTCATAGACCACCCAAGCGTTCCATAATCTAATACAAAGCACCCAGACCCATGATCTATCCATATATTTCTGAGCTCTCCAACCTTTTGTAACACCTACAGACAAAAATAACTTTTCAATCACATATATGGATTTTTATTTTGGAATACACATTTTTGCGCTAAAATTTTTGCAAGTATTCAAAACACCAACAAAAATATCCTCCATTTGTACTAGAGTCGCTTTTATTGGTCAAACTGGGCACGACTGACTACTACATCGCGAAAATCTGATAAAGCACGGGTTCTATAAGAAATACTCAATCTTTGGCTTCGAAATCAGCACAGTAAAGGCGTGTAATTTTGCGTTGAGCAACTCCGTCGTCAAATCTGTTAAAACATTTGTCGAATGGGACAAAAAAAGTAACATTTTGAAAAGCTTTTGATTGATCTTAAAAAAATCTGCGATAGTAAGACTTCGGAACGTGTTCACCTAGGAAATCTGAAATCGTAGGGCGTGGCTAATATATCCTTCCAGGGTTCTTAAAGGCCCAACGAGGACTATAAAAGCAGCCCTTAGCTCCTCCCATTTTCATTATGATTCTGGAGCTCAACGAGGCAACATCAATTCCTCGCGTACTTTTCTAGCGTTTTTACTAAACATTTTGACAGATTTTGGTAAAATAAAACGGTTGATCAGTTAATATTACTTTTTAACCATACTAAAAGCATTTCAACGACCGTTTGAAAAGAGATTACATCAAAATTTAACTTTAAATCATATCACAATTTAAAAAAACGCCCCAACCTCATTGTAAATTCCCGTGTTTTAGGCGACCTAATTGCTTCTTGATTGACGCTGTCAAAACATTGACCCATTGATGCTCATTGAACAGCATGTTACAGGGAGCCACTCCAAGCAAAACCGATTTCACACGTTTTTCCTTTCAACTCCTTTGTCTAAGCTGGACTCGTAGTGTGGATACAAATATGCTGCATAAATTAACTGTTATCTTCAGTTGGTCAGTTCGCACATCGCACAAAGACGTTTATCTTAGGGTTGTAAAATCTGTATAAAATTGATTGATGGCCTTTTCCAAGAAAGTGAGAAAAGGGGCGGACTCGGTGCCATGGCTAAAAACAGCGTTTTCAGTTGGGCCTTTAAAGGGAGTCCTTCATTGTGAAATAGGGAATCTTTACTTATACATTACA
Organism: Protula sp. h YS-2021; assembly: GCA_949752745.1. Taxonomy (NCBI): domain Eukaryota; kingdom Metazoa; phylum Annelida; class Polychaeta; order Sabellida; family Serpulidae; genus Protula; species Protula sp. h YS-2021. The sequence continues at coordinate 17,417,218 of OX457033.1, forward strand.
ACTTGCAAAATTTCCAATAACTTCACTTCATATTTCAACACCTAAGTGAGGCCCCCCATCCCAAAAAAAAAAAAAAAAAAAAATGGCTGCAAAGGCGCCCCTTTTAAATCAAGACAGCACTCGAGTAAACTTGGTACACAAATGGACTGATCGGTTTTAAAAATAGATGCATTGCAACTGTGAAAAATTACAGGAACTTTACCATTAACTACATTGCCACATGATCACAAAAACTACCCACACCGAAGTTCAGATAACAGCGAAACCTCAATTTGCACGGGGTAGAATACATATGGTAGCGGATTATTTAAAGCTTTTCTCGTTAAAGTTAAACGTATGTGAAAGTTTGTTTTGCCACGTCAGAAAAAAAAATTAATGAACTATTTTTCATCAATACGCAGTCATTTTCCATCGACGCAGCATCAAATGACTGGTCAGTTCTGTATCCGGTCATGTGATTTAGTACATCCAATGAGAAATCAGCTGTAGTAGAGCTCCAGGTTCATGCCGTCGTGTATTTCATCTGTCACTACGTTAAGGCCACAATATATAAGATCTGGCATACTGAGTAAACTAAAAAGTAGAAACACGAGAACATTGAGCATCTCCCACACCGGCTCCAACCTCGACAGCTATTACAATACTAGCTACATGGGCCAATAAAAAAGTAGAGATATGTTAAGAAACAAGTGAATTTCTTTTAACTCAGAAGACAGCGTTATTCAGAAAAATGCGAGAAAAAAAAACAATGAATGATGAAATGCCTCCAGACTAAGAAAAAACATTGGGCAAGTTTGAAAATTATGTGAAACGTGAACCAAATCAATGCATTTCTAGTTCATGACCAATTCTCCTGTGTGAAAAAATTCCAAAGATTGCTATGTCAGCATATCACAGACAGACATTGTGGTTCAATGGTGGGTGGCATACAAGAGCTTTATCTTATCCTCAGCGACATTTAAGAAAGGATACAATCGTCCAACGTGATGTGATCTTTGAATATAGTGTACCTAAAAAAAGAAAGAGGACAGCCCAAGTAATTTAATTCAAAATTACGATATAACAGAATACACAATACAAACCTCGGCAATATTGTTACGTTGCAAGGCTTGGCACTACCACAATGCTTCTTTCGCATGCTACAAACACGAAAGAGTTCTCAAACAAAGTAATTAAAAAATATGGTACAAATACTTTGAAAAGTATATAAGTGAATTAATTTCGTCCAACGAAATTAACGCAATATCTGTCGATCAATTTTTGATGGACCACAGTAACAACTTGCTCCAAGCACAAAACCAGACTAATTCGCCCAGTTTTCTAGTTCACACTCACCATTTTTTAAGTTGTATCTTTGAGGGATGGGTGCCAGTCTGTGCAGCGATCAGCTTCTTTAAATCCCCAATAGTGTCGTCGGGACTACACGGATATTAAGGAAATATCGTAAGTGTTCACCAGGGTTAGCACGTTTCTTCTCAGGTGGTGGAAAAAAGACGGTTTTACACGTTTTTTTTCTGATCCGGAAGTACTTTCAGGGTTCGCGCTGGGTTCTCAGGAAAGTGAGTCAAAAAAGGAAAGTGTGACTCAGTTGGGTCCAGAAAGACTCGGTGGGTTCCGAAAAAGTGAGTCATTTCGTAAAAAATGCGCAAAAAGTGGACAAAAACCCCGCCAACGCGAACCCTGACTTTTTTTCAGTTTCACTTTGGGAAATAATTTATTGTTTAAAATATTGAAAAGTTTTACATTCAGTGAAAAAAATTATTTGTTCTCGTGTACTCACTAATCCCTGAAGCTATAATTAAGACCAGACAAGATCTCCATGCACAAATTCGAGTTTTAAATGTCCCAATGCCATTTGTCTAGTTAGTCACAAGCGAATGGATGATAGAAGGAACACCAAAAGAGCTTATGTGCTGCCCTGTTTGCACAGATATAATCAACACCAATTTAATTTTGATTACTAAAAAGTCTGGTTGTTCACCCGCATTCAGTCTCGTGCGTTAAAAGACGGCATGTACAAACTTCAAGCCAGGGTGCAAAGATATTTTAATCCAGGATTTTGGCTCTTTTTCCCCATATGGAAGAAGTACTCTTTTTCCTTACAGAATAAATGGCAGAAACCCCAAAGTTTTATAGGCAAAGTAAGACAGAAAACAGTTTGGTTTAAACGGCTGAAAAGTCATGGACAGGATTCCAAAGGTTATAATCCCCGTACTTCGGCACACGCGGATACAGAGTATACTCGAGAGACTGAAATCGCTCATTGAACAAACATCCTTCCAAGAAGTTACTTTTACAGTATCAGCCTCCCGGATTATGGGAGATTATTGAACACCTGGTTTACTTTCTTTAATTGCAATTACTTTTGAGCAAATGAATTTTCAGTCATTATTTTGTAAGCTAAGCAGCAATGAGACACTAACTGTTCTGCATCAAACCGTCATCTAAGTATTCATTTATTCGTTTGCTGATTTCTAACTGAGAAGACAATGTTTTGTCGTAATAGTGAGTCCCTAAATTCACTAATATGTAATATCCCACCACTGGAGAAAGCCAACCCTGTTACTTACTTAGTATACAAGTTTGAATATTACTTAAAACAGATTTCATGTAAGAGCACGACGTATCTTTCTGGTCATAAATACATTACAGCCTTGAAGTCTCACAAGAAAACCACCCTGCAGCAGTCCACTGAATGACGCACTACATCTGGTTATTAAGTCTTCTTTTTTATCCAGATGGTAATTATAACTTACGCACTGAGATTCAAATAAAAATGTGTTTATTTGTCTTTCAGCGCATGCACATGAACCTAATTATCTGCTACTTTTATCCTCAAGGCAGTAAGAAGTTCACAAAACACATGCATACAACAAAAACCGCATCCGAACAAACAACAATTGAAAAGGATACTTGCACTTCACCCTAACTTTCTTTCCCAGACGGTCATTGCATGTTATTTCTATCATCGTGGCTCCTAAAATGCAAATTTACGTATATTATTTTTTTTCGATACACCTTGATACCAGCGGATGACGTTCACCAAACGTCACAGAATGGTTCATTTAGATGAAGACCTTCTAAAACGACATCTGAATTTTCTGTCATTTAACTTTGGCTATATGACAATAAAATCCCGGAACTTAAACAAATATCTAACAGGTGAGTGCGGAAGCTAGACATTCTGAATTTTAACGAAGAAATAAAAGACATGCAGCCCAATAAAAAAGGTAATATTGGGCATGAACTTTAGTAATGTTTAAATAGGGACTGGTATGTAGGATTCATGCCACAGAACGTATGACGCTGACCCGTAAACAATGGAAGGTTCTGTAGCACTGACACACAGACATACGACGTAATTTGAGGAAGAGCCGACTCCAAGCTAGTCCTAGATGACTCTCGCGGTCTTCCTATGACAGCAAGAGTCATAGTTCTTATAATAGGAAATGTCATTGATGTCAATTTTTAAATCTCGGCGCACGACTGGGGCCAACGGCGTTACTTTAGAAAGGGTGAATCACATAAATGGCCCAATTGTAAATTATGGCGCACAAGTTTTATGGTCAGATAACAATTTTTTACTGAGAAAAATATGTGTTTTCTTGAGATCAGGATATCGAATCCCTTATTATCGCCCACAACAACAGTGAATCCACAGTTGCAAAACCACGCTTTACTCTAGTTTGGGAGTTTCGCTGAGGTCGAAAATAATGCGCCAGGGTATTTCTCAGTGTGCTTTTAAAGAAAAAGCCTGCCAGTTCGAGCCTCGGTGTCCTTGCACGTGCGCCGAAAGATCCAGAACCTCGAAAATTAAGATCAATGGCCATTTTTATTGAAGGAACTGTGACCCTTTCTGTCCTGGGAAGATAGAAAGGGTCCGCTGGGACTAACTCCAAGCAAACGCAAGTTAAACAAGTTTGTCTTTTTCGCCTTTTCGGTTCATGAACAACACACAATACAAGTTTAAATATTTATTTAATGTGCCCATGATGAAGGAATGCGGGTCTTAAAAGTATTCAAATGGACACGTCTTGGCCACTCAGTCAGGTTATACGGATGTTGATCGGAATGGGTGATAATACAAGTTCTTTATGTTTCTTGCATAAACAGGCATATAGCTAATTACTTGTCTATCCTTTGGTTTCAATATAAACATAGAAATATTAGCTGTCCTAGTAATACTAAAAATATGCTTCTGAATAAAAGAAAACCAAATTTTTACTACCTACTAAAATTCTGCAATAGATATCAGTAACGCTGTGGTAAACTCACTGGCTGGAATGCCATTTATTTGTTATGAGAAAGTTGTTGTGCGTATATCCTTGCACATTCGCATTATGGCTTAAAAAAACATGTCATATCTCTCATTTCATAAAGCTTTTGGCTGCATAACTCCGAACATGCAACACTGACGAGAAAGTTATGATGTCAAATATTGTGAAGCATACCAATTGGTTCGAATAATTCGTTAGTTTGTTTACTCTTTTTGCCGCCATTCTGTTAACCTACAAGTGCTTTTTCTCTCTTTGCAAGGCCAAATATCAATTCAGTTTACTCCACTGACATCTGGAATTTGTTTTTATTTGAACAATCTGGAGTATCTTTAAGGCCATCACTTTGATGGAAAAGTTCTTAAAAAGTGTAGCAAGGTTTCAATCCTGAGTTACAGAAGTATACATTTGGTCTTGCAAAGAGAGAAAAAGCACTTTGTAGGGTGGCAAAATGGCCGCCAAAACAATAAAAATTTTCCAACCAATATGCAAAACTCTGCAAAAGATCCATGGAACTTCCGTTATCGCGCTTCAGCAGGGCCATCTGTTATCAGGAATCTGAACTGCACTAACCTGCTATATAACGCCCCACATTTGTATTTTTTGTTTGTCGAGAATAAGCATTTGAGTTCAATGCAAGTTTTCGTTTTCACACAATGAAGCAAGCATGCTTAAAGTAATTTTTATCTATCCGAAATTTTAACACACTATATAATTTTTTAAGTAATCTGCCCGTTCCTTGCCGTCATCTAGGAATATCACCATTCTCTAAGTGAAGCGTTTATATTCCCCGGCCTATTTGTTACAAGCCTAAAGTACATTTCTAGGCAAGAATGCTGAATGGTCAACTGGTATCCAAAACACCAAAAAGGAGCCTAAGACTGTAAAAAGCACTCCTGCATTAAATCTGAATTTATGTATAGGTCTGGCCATGAATAGTTCACCGATCGCGCTATCTTGGGTTATCTGTAAACATTTATATTACAGAAAGACAATTTTCTTTATAAGCTATACTCACACAATTTCCAAGAAGCTGTGAAACAAATAAAAATCATCAGTCACCAATTTCTCATTTTTTACCTTTTCTTAAGTACTGCAGCGACGCTGCTGTTTTCTGTTGTATTTTTCTACTCAGCAATAATTTTCTTTTGCTATATAGGGTTCAATTATCACAGTGTTGTCAAAATTCTCAAATGTGTGTCGTGGAACTATACAAATGGCTGAATTACACATGGCTGAGCTCAATCAATTTTTTTCTTTTTTTCATCACTGCATCCAATTCTATTGTTCAGTTTCAAGATAAAACATATATATTTTAATGTCTCATGAAGAACAGTTGAGATTGCCGAAACGTCTCTTGATGCACATCGTAGTGAATAATATCACAGAATCTGTTTTCGATAACGGCTAATACAAAAAGGAATGTGTCACTGAAACAATAACAGATTTACTTTTATGCATGCATTATTGATCTGATAAAAGCATGGTCGGAGTTAGTCTGGTTGAACACCCCAGTCAGTTTCTCAACGCAAGACTTATAAGCTTTCTCAGTCTATGAAATATTTCAAAACGAGTGACCAATCTCAAGCCACCCCTGTCCTGTCAGAAATAGACTGTTCTAACTGAAATGAACTAAGCAAAATCGGTGAACTATTCGCGATTGGCCAGCCACCCCTCCACATTCAACCCTGGAAAAAGAAACCCCAACTGTTACAAGAGGCGTCTGTCTGCATCTGCTTCGACGGAGCTGGAAGAGAGAAGGGCACACCGATCAAAAGATTGGGCTGACACAACGCCAATGCTACCGGAAACTTCCGGAAATGATACCTGCCTAGTTCGACAGTTTTTTCCGTTGCCACCAAGGTGCACAACCCGTGCAATGAGACACATAATTTTATGCATTCGACTTTGAGTGGGTAACGCCCTGGCGCTCAAGAAATGTAACAATTCTGCCAAAAGCTCTATCTTCTGAGTTGGAACCAATTCTAACTTGCTGCGATTGACTAACAGGAACAGTACATCGCACTGCCTCAGCAGAGTGTCCAACAGTTAAAAGAAGCTGCTTGTTCGCGCTCAACCACAGATCGCGGTATTGGAACATGAGCAAACCTCATTGACGACCAAAGCGTTTGACTACCTTCATCACCTAGGTACAAACAAACGGTGCCGTCGACAAACCGAATGTTAGGACATCTGCTACACTGAAGGCGAGTAAATAAAGCGACGCTTCATGCATAAGAATTTGTAGGTATACATCGGACAGGCCCCCTGGCAGAGCCCACATGCACTGATTTAAGGTGGATTTGATCAATTGTAGTGTGTCCATTGTAAAAGATGGAAGATGTAGGAATTAATTGAAATGCGACAAGTCCATGCCAAGACACTAATTGCCCGACTTTTTTGGAACAACAAAACCCGACTAAAAAACCCCTGAGTGCCTGTAGGCATATTTTCTATTGTTTTCTCTTCTATCAGATCTTGAACCATTGTTTGCAACGCGAGTTGTTTTTGTGGCTTGTGTATGTACAACGTGACCAAAGAAGGATTTGGAAGTTTGACAAGTGGTGGACTGATATAACGATCCGATCTGTCTCTTGCAAATCGTAAGAAGCATTCCCAACACAACCATCGGACTATGTTTTTGGGAGCTCCCAGCGCTTGCCAAGCTCGCAAAAATTCTTTAGCCTTCTGTCTATGAGCAAATCTATGTTCGATTTTGGGAATGAATAAACCTCAAGTATCTGGCAGAGATCGTCATACGACTCTGAATGGCTGCTACCTCTGCTTTGGAGTGGCAGACTGCTTTTTCGCGTTCATCTTGTGTTTCCTGGATTGAGGCGTCGCCACCGGCATTGGATCCGGCCTCTTCCTCGGCGTGGCTGTATAAGGGATAGTCGAGTGTCGGCACGTGGTATTAAAACCTTGGCCATCAAGGCGTCACTGCGCCGATTCAATTACGGTTTTCAATAATTCTGGGGGAATAAGTCTGATTGTCCGTCAATAGGAGCAAACCGAAGCTTTTTCCACGTTCTGTATTGACATTTGAATGCGACAGCACTTGATCCCTGCGAAGAACTAGGAGTGACGACAGTATGTACGAATTTACCTTCAGCAAATCCGAGGATGTCACCACGACACAATCGAACACACGATCGAATGAAGCTTTGGCACCGGGATCGACGAACTTTCCCAAGGCCTGAAATGAGACATCTTGGAAGGAAAGTGTGCGCAGGCTTTTCCTGGAGACCTCCTCCAAATATCTACAGTCACGCTCAGCTAATGGCAAACTGGATTCCGGGTTAACATTAGGAAGCCACTGTTCCATATTTCTAGGATAGACCAGTGACTGAATTGGTAAAACCCCGTCATTTGATTTGTAAGCCGCTGTTTTAACATGTAATACCTTTGATGGGAGTAAACGCGACCAGGGACGTGAGCGAGGATATTGTTACATGTGCAGTTCGTACATTCGTGCTTGTAAAATAATTGCCACACAGGGAACTGTCGATAAACTCATGAAATCCTCTCGAGGCGGTGGTTGCGATTCAGCCGAAAAGGAAACGGACGGTCGACTAACTTGTGGTTTCGATGTGGTTATCGAGGCAGAGGAGTTATCCGCAATGAATTTTATTTATTTAAAAGGAAATCCTCTGTCGAAAAGTCGATACTTCCAGCGGTTTGATTCAAGTGTGCTAGAATCTGTTCATTGTCTGTGACAATCACCTGATCCTCCTCCTCGGACGTCGAATTGTCTGCTGAAGAAGAGCAAGAAGCATAAATAGACTGTCGACGCAGACCATGTTCAGTGCCCGTCAATGCTTGTATAGGGGCTTTGAGGGAAATGGGCGGCGGTTGCGTATCCTTCAGTGCCGAAGTTCGGTCGTAACAGTAGCAAACGGCACAGCGTTGAGACGCTGAAGCCACTGACTCTGACTTGGACGCGAGACTGCGTAACATCTTAAGCTCCTCGTCTGAGAGGTGTCTTAATGTGTCAGAATGCAAATTCAGGCTTAAAGCGGACTATTTCAAAAGTGACAGTTCTTGTCTCTGAGGAGAAGATCCCAACAAAACTGGCTTCACCGCCGTAGAGTTCATTGATACCCTCGTTACTTTTTTTGTTTCAATCTCTGACTTGGCACATAACAAGATTAAGTTTATGTTCTGCTCTGCATTTGAACAATCCCAGACTGTGTATTTTTTTCTTCAACCGTACTTTACTTGGAGAAAGGTCAACAACTTTCTCACATATTAGCAACATACTCCTTCTTTGCTTATGTCTTTTGAAAGAGAGTTCCTTTTCTTGGAGCTGGTCTTCAATATTCTATCCTCTGTGGCACGCTCTCGAAAATAACTTGTTTCTTGTGGATGCATCCATAGTTTTGCCATCTTCGAAGTGCAGTGAGCCAACCTACATGTTCTATGCAAGCATCTTTGCCATCAATGTCTTTTGTGCAGTTCACCACCAATTGTTGACATTCGTGAGAATATAAAGACCCTTGTAGCAATAAATATAACTACATTTTAAAAATGTATTGGTGTGAATGCGATCTTTCATTGTAAAATATCAGCATCATGGAATCATGAGACCCGGCTTCATCTTTTTGCAACTATTTGATAATTGACATATTCGGGAGAAGTTAGGGGTTGTACGGTTGGGTTTTGTACACTTACGCTTCTTAATAATTTCAGTATTAATACTGAACTGTCTTTTAACTATTATGTTCAAAAATGGAATGTGAAAGCTGTTTTGTTTGTTAAGCCTGAACTGTGATATACTATTTTTATTCAATTTTGAATGGTACCGTTTCAGATAACGAATAGTTTTTTCTGCTCCAGTTTGGTTTTTCAATGTAATTTTTTATTTTTGAAAAGTGTGGGAAATAAGAGAATATGGAAAGAAAAAACGTAATTTGTATATTCATGAAAATGGTATGAATTATATTTCTACAGCTTTAAAGCAATGCAAAAAAAAAAAACAATTTTGGAAATCGGAAAAAAACAAATGTTTCTGGTTTCGGGTATAATTGAATCCAAATGCAGAGCATAAAATACCCTTTCCAGACATTGTCTCAGATTCTAGCCAATATTGGCGCCACCGTCACAACTTTCACAATAGAGAGGGCCGCAGTTTGGCAAATTTGCATATAAGACAAATATTCGATGTTATTCGGTCGCCACCCCCATCGTATTTTTGAATGTTTAGTCTATGATTTTTAAAGCAATTTGCAATCATGCCATGTCTACATTCTTCCGAGCGCGAGCTTGCTTTGTTATTGGTTGGTGGAATGCACACTCTGGGAAGAGCAGACGGACACAGACCAAAGCCATCACACAGTCAGACGACTCTAAACAAAAAGCTTTCAATTTGATAGCACGGCAAGAAGAAAATACAGAGGTTGAAAATTATGCTAAATTACGTTGAAGGAAAAACATGAATGATTCTGAAGTTAGCTACTTCATTTTTTTTAATTTCGAAACTATTCAGGAGGTGGAAATTAAACCCCAAATGCGTTTCAATTGGTTGAATCGCTGTCTACAAGACAGCCCCACGAAGGGGCCTTCCCTGATTTTCGCCATCTTCAAGCAGTTCGCCCTCTCATACACGGAACAGATGGCAGTGCACTGGGGAGAGGCGACACAACTATCTGTTAGTATGTGGGTTGTCTTTTCCATTTTAAGGTATTGGTGACATGTGTGGATGAGGTAAAAGCTTCTGTATTTACGTCCCACATTACATCTTCTACGTGCCGTGTAGAAATAAACCGTGTTCTGAAAAGATTTAACTTAGACATATGTTCTTTTTTGTGAAATTCAATTCAAAAGTTTAGCTTTAAAGTAGGACATAAAATCCCTCATGAATTTAAATACATATTTTGTATATCATGAATTTGTATGCATATACTTCTTTCGGCTGACCAAATACAGCGATTTATATTCAAGTTTTGAATAACTGAAATCAAATTATCCAATCAATACTTTTTTTTGAAAAAGCTGTTTACTTGTTTTTATTAAAATATATTTTAGTTAAGTTAGCAAAATATGTTTTGCCAAAAAAGTTTACGGGTCTTCTCAAACGCAAAATGTGGAAAGTTAATTTCTTATTATCAAGTATAGTGCAGAGGCGGTGAGTGGACACTTGGGTGTTCCAGAGGAGAATCGCCAAAGGTCGAGAAAGGTTAACCTTTAATGCCGCCGCACGTTCTATGCCTGAGAGCATCAGCATATTTATCAATGCTCTGTTGCCCATCTCACTGCTGTGTTGCCTAAAGCAATTTCTGCTCTTGGCTGTGCAAAGTCCCTCTGGATGCATCGGAGCCCCTGTCACAAAAGACACACTGAATAGAGAGAGAAACAAGCCCCTCAGGAACGTTCTGCCCCTGGCTGGAGGTGCCCGTTGCAGACAGTTATCTACGGCAAAAAGTATACACCCGCAGCACCCGCCACAGAAGCAAGTCCAAAGCACTAGCACCATTGTAGTCTCCATTACACAAGAGACAGTCAACAATGCCAGGTAGCAGCCAAACAAAGCATCCAAAGGTTAGGACATACTATAGTACACGTATCTTCAGCCCAGTCTAGTTTCTACAGTAAGGTGGTTTTTAGATTTCGAAAATATCGGCTTGTAGGCTACGAAGCCATCATTATGGGTTTTTCAATGTATTAAACATTGGTTATCCCGATCCATAATAATAGAAAATTCTTTGGAACACATACCACCACATCGGTATTGTTACTAGGTGCCCTGTTGCTATGTTTGCAATGCCTGTCAACCAACCGACCAATCACGCCCCAGTCCCTGTCATGTGACCGAACCATTCCAAACTTATTGCGATTCCATTAACAGGAGATTTTTCTCCGGTGAAAATTTTGTGAAAGTGACGGATAAAATTCAAGGTAAATGCCTACTTTTGGGGTATTATTTATCTTGGATATTATCTCTGGTTTTTGCTGGCAACGGGTGTGTTTTGAATGGTTTGCTGACTTTGCTTATTGCTACACGTCATCCTTCTGGGTTTTTTTTCAGAACGGCTTTCGTTATGTAAATGCATCCCTGCCATTCTTGCCACCTACGTAGCGTAGGTTATATGTAATAGACAGTGAGATGGTTTCTGGGCGAGGGTTTTCCTCATTGTCAGCAAACAGTGTGCATTGAATCGGCCCAGCAAAAGGAAAGTTTCAACTTTCCACCCTCCTTTTTTCTTCTGCCAGCAGCAGGGCATTGGAGGATAGTTTGGATACCCAGTTGTCACGAGTTCAGGAAGTTTGGGCTTTTATTACCTCGATACTGCGGCAACTTTCTTTGGGGATTTGCATAGGCTATCTTTTTTGTGATTTAACACGCCAATGGTGGTTGTTGGTACATTGTTTATCATGGAAGGAAGTGGTGTAGCCACTTCTAGTCGCATTTGACTTGGTGAAGAATCGCCCATGAGGTCGGCACAGCGGCGTCCTATCACGAGCGGGTACAACAACTCGGCACTGTGACGGGTCGTCGCAACACCAATTTGGTGGTAGCATCGATCATTTGTCGCAGTACGAGGTTAGCATGGGGCTGTTGTCCCTTGCACTTTATGACACCGTGTTGGTTATAATCCGTAGTAGTGACGGGTACAACACAGCAGGGTGTTTGAGGCAATTTCTTATTTGTTTGCCAGTCTTGTTTGCAGCAACTCGTTTTGATCACGAGTCGTTTCTGCCACAGCTTGATGTGCTCACGGGTCGTCATTGCGGGTCGTGTGTACAACGACTTTTAAAATGCACGGCCTGTTAATGTCGCTGGGGGGATCAACCGTGCACGTTGGATAATCTTTGCGATCAGTGTGTGCATTTGGATAATTCGGTTTTTCCTTTCTACTACAACAGCAAGAGTTGGCCAGGGTCCGTACTAGAGGCCGCAAACATTCCATGTGTGATAAATCGTCTGCTTTGATGCAATCACTTTCCTTTTGTGTCACCCATGCTTGTCAGATAGGATACCGATGCACAGGATAACAAACCATCAGTAAAGGTTATTTCCAAGATTATCCCGTTGTCGCTCCTCGATCATGTGGTGTCGTCGCAGCCCGTGTATATCGGACAGCAGGGTCAAGCGGATGTGGCGTCACCCATGGGAACTTCGCCAGTGACTGCGATGCCTGCTTTACAGGGCCCTGTTGAATCGTTGTTGCATGCGCCGTTAGCCAATGATGTTATCATGGAGACCAATGCCGTTGCGCAGGATGCGTCGATGCAACAATAGCCTACAACGGCTGATTTGGATATTACTATTTCTACGCCTGCGAAATACGTATTGTCGGGGTCTTCCCCTAGAAGGCAGGAGTTATCGATGATGAAGAAGTTTGCCTTAAGTCTCAATTTACATCCGGACACTGCCTCACGCCTCAGGCGAGTAGTTTAAGATGCTACGCAGCCTTGTATCGAAGTCAGGATCGGTGGTGTCGGCAACATCACGACTAAACTCAGTGCCGTCGACTACGATTACAACTGAGCCGTCGTCACAATAGGAGTTGCAGCCACCGGCGATCCCTCTTATTGCTCCGATTCAGCCTTTGACAGAAGGTACGCGTAGTGTGCGTAACTGATTATGAGTCTTCTTTTGCCTCTTCACCTGACAATTCCTCGTCAGGGGAAGACCACCGTTGGCTAATGACAATGAAAAGACTCGGACACATGTCGATCAAATTACTTCAGTTACTGTGCCTATGTCACCAATTAAGACTACCACATCGCGGCACTCTCCATTTTTTTACTCAGACTTCGTCATCGGACACATTGCATTCAGTGTTTTTCCAGGACTATAGGCCGTTTATGCTGGAGCGTACTCCCACGCCCCTAGGGACTGACCTTCCACCAGAGGAGTGGGAAGAGGCGTCAACTGTGGATCTGTCGGTAACGGAATTTCCATTTAAAGACATCTTGAAATTTATTGCTGACAATTCTTCTGCCACATAACGAGTTTGCCGCCGCAGGTTAGTAGACCAGCCCTGTTTTTGCGGTTCAGTGCCAACCGTCACCACGCGAGGATTTTATGGCCTTGTCGTCAGCTCTCTGTATAGCAAACGTTCTGTAGCTAGAATGGAAGAACTACAGTCTCTCTAAGATTCCCAACCACTTCACTGGTCCCGATTGGGACCTGCATGTGAAGACGGCTTCGCATCAGTCAAATGACGCAGTGTTACCCATTCAGTCTCTCACGTATTCCAAGAATATCACTCCCTGGTTGCGGAAGGTCAATCCTTATTCAAGGGTGGCGTTGGAGGAGAGACTGTCGCCTTCTGGAGGAAGTCGCCAGAAAGATCATGCGGGCTTTTTCCCTCCAAGATGCACCATTTCAAGCGTTGAGGAAGTTCGTGGATCCAGGTACCAACGTGCTATTTAAGCGGTTATTTGATTTGGGTGTGGCTGCGTCGTCGGACTTGTTCAAACTGAACACCTATCTACTGTCGTCGCTTGTAGTTCTGCGGAGGGATCAGGTCTTGTCGCACTCGAACATTAAGGCGAAAGGTGCGACGAGGCTTCGTTTTCCACCTATTGACGGTCAATCAGACATATTTCCGCCCGAGTTGCTTGAGAATGCGATTGAAGCATATCAAGATGCATAGATGCGCAAGACTCTAACTCCACGTACCACTCCAACGAAACAACGTAACGCAGATGTCCCTCCAACATCTACGCCGCGGAAGAGGCCAGATTCACTTCCGCTGTCGACACCCCCAACGCAAGGAGTACAAGTTGAACACAAAAAAGCAGGCTAATACACTGAAGCAAAGGTAGCAACCAATCAAAGTGTTCGGCACAGATCACACGACGATTTCTGCCAGATACTTTCGGTTTCTGTCTAAAATAGGTTGGTAAGTGTCGCAACTCTAAAGTAAATATGCCCGTAGAGGGAAAGCTAAAGAGTTCTTGGCAAGCTTCTCAAGCTCTGGGAGCTCCAAAAATGTAGTTCGGTGGTTGCGCTGGGGTTACCCCTTACCGTTTGCAAGGGACAGGTCGGGTTGTCAAATTCTTCCACCGCTGGGCAAGTTTCCCAATCCTTCTTCAGTTGCAACGTACGATCACAATTCAGAGAAGCAACTTGTATTGCAACGGATGGTTCAAGATCTTGTAGAGAAGAGAGCTGTAGAAAAAATGCCAATATACACTCCCTCATTCTTCAGTCGTGTCTTTTTCCGAAAAAGTCAGGGGGTTGGCGTCTTGTCATAGACTTGTTGCAACTCAATCAGTTTCTCCATCTTATACCGTTCACAATGGATACTCCCCAGTTGATCAAATCTACCCTAAGTCGGGGCATAAGGGGGGTTTCAGTGGATTTGTCCGATGCATATCTTCACGTTTCCCCGCACGAGGCGTCACGTCGTTTTATTGCATTCACGATAGAGGATCAGAGTTATCGGTTTCTCGCCCTACCATACGGATTGTCAACGGCCCAGTTTGTGTTTACACAAGTTATGAAGGTAGTCAAGCGGTGGAGTCGGCATGTAGGGTTGCTGCTGTTGCAATATCTCGACGATTGATTGTTAGTAAGTGTGGACAAGCACGTACTTCTAATCCAGTTTTAGGCTTACTGGTCAAGTCCGAGTTGGTTCTGGGTCAAACAATAGAGTTTGTAATGGAATTGTTAGATTTCGTGCAGGCCAGAGTTTTATCCACGAAAAGCCGAATTCGGAAAATAGTCTTTTTTAGGTTTGCTGGTGGCAACGGAAAAGAGGGTCGAGCTAGGCAGGTGTTATTATCAGGAGTTTCAGCGTGTAGTCCTGAAGGCAGTGCGGCGGGGCAGGTTGCCCGGTCATTGCATAAGGTTGTCGTTGTTGGCTCTCAGGGATCTGGATTGGTGGTCAAGGCGACCAAATCTTTTGATTTTCCCTCTCAGCGCCATCGAAGCAAGTGCAGACGGAACCTTCTTGTACAGGGTTGGGTGTGGTGTTCCAGGGTAATATGTGGAAGGGTTGCAGGTCTAGCCACGAACAGCGGTTGCACACCAGTGTCCTGCAAATGAAAGCGGTTTTGATAGCTTGTCAGACTCTGCGAACATTTCTCGACGGTAATGTGGTTCAGTTTCTGATAGACAATCAGACGGTGGTATCGTATTTGTCCACGCACTCACCCATGTTTCTCGTCTCACCAAACAGGTCTTGTTGTGTGCTCGGGATTGTGGTTTTTTATTCAGCCCTCTCACATTGCAGGCATTCTGGATGTTCTCGCGGACTTTGCTTCTCGGATGAGTCAGGTTGTTGACATCGTTAGTGGATTGCAAGTTTCGCTGGACTGCGTTGCGATCTCCACCTCGGGGGTCCACCTCAAATCTATCTTTTTGCCAATAGTCTCAATCATCGTCTTCCGGCGTACATGTCTCCGTGTCCAGATGTGGCCGCAATAGCGAATGATGCGTTGCGTTGTCAGTGGCAACCGATTTTTGCATTTCCATCGCCCCTTCTCGTGATGAAGGTTCACACGAAGGTTTGGTAAGAGAGGCCACAGGGTCTCCTGCTGTTAGCTTCCGATCTTCCAGAACCTGCCTTGGTTTCCTTTGTTGATGCCGTTACCGTGCTTCATGAGTCTTCCAGTTTCCCTGGAGTATGGCAGTCTGTGTTAACCTCATTGGGATCATTTTCATCCAAATCCTCAGTTGTTGCGACGGAAACTTTGGTGCATAAGTTTTCCTTCCTGAAATCTGAGTGGTTTTCTTAGCGATTTCTCCAGAGAATGGACAGAATTCATAAGGACTCTACGAACAAAGTATACTTGTCACATTGGCGTTTGTTCGAGTCATGGTGTCTAGACAGGGGCATCGATTCCATGGCTGCTAATGCAGTGGCATCGCCGACTTTTTCTGTATTTGTTTGAGGTCAGAAGGGTGTCGGTCAGATCGATTATGACGTTCATTTTGAAGCCAGTCGCGGGTTGTGATTTGTCATCCTGTGAAGTGTCGGATTTGATTAGGTCTTTTCAGTTGGAACTACCTATTGCTGATAGGACAGTGGTGCCTTGGGATCTGTCACTGGTTCCGAAGTATCTCGTGTCAGCACTTTTCCATCATTACATCTTTCGGACAAGTTGCTTACCCTGAAGTGTGTGTTTCTCGTGTCGTTAGTGTCGTGTAAACGCCGCAGTGAAATACACGCCTGGAAGGCGGTGATTGCGAAACCATTGCCGTGGTTCTTGGCTAAGACACGCATTGCCACTAAGGTCTTGAGTACGTTTAAGCAGATTGTGATACCGACCTTGCCAGGGGTGCGGTCACGTGGCAGTTGCGACACAATATATTTATGCCCAGTCTCCCTCCAACGCGCGTATGTGAAACGATCGGCTGCCTATCGCAACACGTTGCAGTGTCGTTTGTTTATATCGTTCATGCGTAGCATTACGGTAGATTTGTCTAAAGCGTCAATTTCAAATTATATCAAGAAAACCATATTGCAACCATATGATGATATAATTAAAGAACCTAAAGATGTAATTCAGAAGCGACTGTCGATTAATACTCATCAGGTCAGACACGTGGTGCACTCCTTACCCTATGTTAATGGCGTGTCAATGTGTGAATTGTTGCGGTTTGGTTGTTGGGCATCGTCGAGCACCTTTATTAAGCGCTATCTGCAAGAATATACAACTGATGGGTTGAATAATATGCATAGTCTTGGTCCCTTTGTTGCTGCTGAATAAGTGATTCATATAGTCTACCTTCTTGCAGGACTTCCCAGCAGTTTGGTGTAAAGAAGTCTTAAAAGAAGTAGAAGTCCACTAAATAGGCTTTGTATTAAGATGCAGCTCTGCAGCGACAGCGTAGCAACTGATCCATTACCTGACTGTTCTCCTGCCGGTCCTACGCAGTGCAGCTGTACCATGGTCTAGTTTTTTGGAGAGTGTGGTTTTGCGCATGGTATAATTGTTGCTGCGACGGGTCGACAACACTTGTACTAGTTGTTTGTTGGTTTTCTCACACTCCTCTCTTTGAAAAAGGGCGCGAGAAACGTTCGTTTGCATGATAATGTCGTTTTGATCGAGCTAAAGGGTATTTCATAATGAGCACTGGTGAAACCACACTGAATATTGTTAATTGTTATTGAATGGGCAGCACGTGGTGAGACCCCGCTGAAATTAAACAAATAGATTGAATCTATTTTTTTATTTCTGCCTTCTTTACGCCATAGTGCCATGTAGACAGCGTGTCAACCATTTCGTATGCATTGGGTATTCAATTCCCACCGCCAGTTCAAGTTTCCCATAGTGATGGCTTCGTAGTCTACAAGCCGATATTTTCGAAATTAAAACTGAAGTATTTAGTTTCTTAATAATTATTTTATGAGTAAAATATCTTGTACGCATAGAAGCCATCACTCAAACTATGCTCCAAAGAATTGTTTAATATGATGGATCGCGATAACCAATGTTTAATACATTTGAAAACTCAAAGCAATGGCTTCTACGTCTAGAAGATATTTTATCATAAAAATGAGTATTAAGAAATTAAATACTTCAGTTTGGTTCCCAAAATCAGGGGAGAGGGAATGCTGGGTTGTTTTTTTGGGTTAGTCATATATCTGTCCAAACTCATTCCTTATCTCTTTTTTGCATAAACATTTGTTTTTGATTGAAAAGCAGGTGGTTAAGCAAGCAAGTGGACGACGGGGCATTTGTCCGATGGATGCCTGCGCATCCTGTGGCACGCCAGTATCTGTGTTTTCTGGTAGACAGTAGACTTTTACAATTCAAACCATTCTAATTCGACCTTTATTTGTATTCAAGGAGGTAACAAAATTTCTAAATAGATGGGATTTTAGTCCGAGTGTTTTTTTATTTTAGAACATAGACCAGTAAATACTGGATTACACTACGGAACTAGTTGTCCATCAACAGATCGTGTCGGGTAATGCTTTTGGGTAGGCCTGTCGGCCACCCTGGGCAAGTAAGTGTATCTGCTAAACCAATATCTGCTAAATCAGTTAAGATATGCACAATGAATTAGGTATTCAAAATCTAGTATAATGCGTCTTTTCGAGATGGTCCTCCGACCCAAAACATCCTATACTCTTTTCATAATGCTGATTGGCTTTGGATTTACTTAACCTTTTTAAGCTGACAGCGCTTAAGTAGAGAAAACGTTTCCTGTGGTGCTTTTTCTTTTCGTGCTCGGGCGTTGAATCCGACTCGACTAATTTTGACTGGCTTAACTCCGACTTATTTCATGCTGTAGGTTTGCTCAGGATTGCTTACGCACGGCACATCAGAACTTGACGTTACACTTCAGCGTTATATGATTATGCTATTGAGAATTTTAAGCTAATCCAGTGAGCCTTTATACTACGACTTTACTCAACATTAACTAATCCAGGCAGGATTAATTAATTCCTGGTGTATGCTTTCCATACTTTGGATTTGATCAGGATTATGAAAAGAGCATTAAATTAGTTAGTCGGACAAATTACTGTCGTGTTGACGAAAGGAATGAGATGAAAATGTATTGTTCAAATTAAAAATAAAAACGTGCTATGTTTCCACGTGCAACTCAGTCTCTTTAACTGTTGTTACAACGATCCCAATAACAACCTTTAGTTTATGGTAGTTTATTGCATTAATAAATCCACAAAGCATAAAAAATCTTACCAACCATTTCCGGGGATTGATTACTGTTTACATTAAATGCCGCTTTAAAAAATTAAGGCACATCTGAGTTAAATCAGTTAAAGAGCGAGAAGGGTATTGGCTTATTTCGAAACAGAATGCGACATTTTCTAGCATGTTGTGAATAATTAGTGTGTTATCCTCAAGGTTATCTTTGTTATCCTAATATCCTCAATATGACGTCGTCAAAACTAGTGTAAATACACAGAGTACTGTTTTGGACACGAAGTGTTGTTTGGTAGAAAAAGTAAAAAAATTAAAATAAAATAAACAAAAAATAAATAAATAAAACGCCAAACTTTAATTTGAGAATGTAAACCACAAATGTATTTGATAATGGGATGTGCATCATCCATACCAGGTATGGCGCGATTATAACTCGGTTTAAGTAAAAGTGATTGAAACCCCAGTTAACTCCGAGTCAGCTGTGACTTGTATAACATCGTATATCTCTCTGTCAGGGATGCCTCAAAGCGAGCGCAGATGACTTGCTTATCGTTATATATCGAGGCTTTGAAGCGGTGCTTGGAAACTTTGAAGTGGATATACCCCACATAGTCCTAGATGATTCTTGCAGTCTTCCTTTCTTTGTCCCAGGAAGACAGAAAGGGTCCGCTGGGACTACGCAGTAGCCTAAATTCGATTCACAGCGGACCCTTTCATCTTCATAGGAAGACCGCAAGAGTCATCTAGGTCTACCTGTATTCTAGCTCCAGTCAGCTCTGACGTAAATAACTTCATACATATCTCTCTCAGAGGCTCAGAGCTGCTAAGCCTTACATTGTTCCGCTAATAGCGATCAGCTTCGTATCTTCGGAGGTACGAATTCTGCATACCGGCCCCTGTTACTGTAAGTTTATGCACAAAAATACCCTTTTTGCAAAACAGGCACAATTTTTTAGTGGACTGCATATCTTGTTTTCTTCGTTAAAGTGTAGAAAAGTCAGCTTCCTTGAATCACCTGTCAAATGTTTGTTTACTTTCTGAGTTTTAAATGCAGTGTGACAAAAGTCAAGTGACCAAAAGTCAAGTGACCAAAAATAAGTGATTAATGAATTTCTGTAAAATATATGCTCAAATGATCGGTAGATGCAGTATTAGGTATAAATTTATTATGCACACCCGCAATATTTCATTCTTAGTTTCCTCCAGTTCAAAACTTTTGGTTAATAATTACAACATTTACTGTCACTTTTTCACGGAATAAATCATGCTCCCTAGATGTGAACAAATGTCAGTTATTGCGGGAGATAAGTGGTTATTTCGACATTTTTTTCTTTTAAAGAAAGCGTCATACAGGAGTTATGTGTCATGGCCGTTGTGCTTCGAGGGACTTTAGCGAATGCCAATAAATATTATTGGGTCGTTGAATTTTGCACAACAACGCCACAGAGCTGCCTCAAAGTGTGCGAATTTGACTTGCATACTCTTATATAGCGAGGATTTGAAGCGATAACGCCGAACCTCAGTAGTGGGCCGCTTATTGGAGCTACCTGAATTCTAGTCAATCCTGGTCTAGTCTGTCGCCATTTCATGCACTAAAATAGGATTCAATCACATCATGAGCTGGGCATTTTGAAACTTGTATCTGGGAACTTGTGTAACTTATTGTTTCTTAGTGCTTACGGTACAGATTGTATACAGGATTAAAGGATTACATTCTGGCTCCAAGTCAGCTCCTATCCTGGCCTGTACGAATAGCCGGTATAAACTATAAAAATAGTAAAAGCATTCGCCCGGGTCCCAGTATAAATCTCGTAAAGCGGAAGCTCGATTGTAAAATGTTGATGGTAAATGCACAGTATAGACTTACGGAGCTGACGAAAAATGCACCGTTAAAACATCGTTATATGCATCTGTGAAGAAACTTGAGAAGTATTGCGGGAGAAATAAACAAGTTGCATTCATCGGAAAGGGCAGTGCGAATTTCAAAATCAAGACTCTTTGACCAATGGGTATGCAAAAAAGGATGACCCGGCGATGTCGAAAGATGTCCTGATGGAGATGTGGGGAATATTAAAAATTGATTCGTTTTTATTTTTTGCTCAGATTGTTGCATGGATGGTCCATAATTAGATTGATGGGTGGTGAGGCATGTTACATGGAAAAAGAACTGCAATTTGATAATTTAATTTCTGTATATATATATATATATATATATATATATATATATATATATATATATATATATACTGTTATTTCAGTGGTTAAACAATAAGTAGAGTTGTAGAAAATAATATCAAGTTTTCTTTTTGCGTTTTATCCCACAAAAGATTCTCAAGTGATGTTGTTACAATACCTGGCCTTTGACAGTACCCAGGTAAACTAATTTTATGTTATTGACGTATTTTCAGATCCAAACGACATGTATGGATCTGCGCACAACAACATAGCGCCCTATTCCAAGGCAGCGCTTCAGAATGGTGCGCCCAACAACAATAACAACAATGTGGCGACAAATAACGAGAGAAACAAGCGGAAAAATATGATGAAAGGCGACATGAGCCTCTATACGGACGCCAAGATAAGGAGGGAGAAAAAGCTGCGGGATTCCCTGTTGAACAGAGAGATACTTGCAAAGGTAACATTCTACGCTGCACTGCGTCCTAGTCCCATCTCCCTTTTGTCCTGGCGTATTGTAGGTCCGCGGAGTCATGCTTGAAACTTCTCTTCAAATGTACAACAAAGATTTTTCTAGTTTCATCCGCAGTGTTTTTTTTTTTTTAGATCGAGGTCATTATTCATTTTTATAAAGTAATCGGAATGTTTCTTTTATTGCTCACAGACTTTCTGGGGATGCTTTTGCCTCTAGAAAGCCAAATAAGTACTAATGTGAAGGATATCTATCTGCAGTCGAAAGCAGTTTGGCAAAATTTAAACAGTGTTAAGCTGGTGACAGCCATCAACTGAAGTTCAAACGGGCAAAACACTAAATGTTTCGTGATTGTCTTTGCCTGTGGATAAGAAATTGCTTCGCAGCTCCCTAATGAGTACTCCTCCTAATAGATATGCGGAGATCCCCCACCCCACCCCTTCCGCCACAAAAAAACGCACCGGATAAAATCCCCCTATTGTGCCAGCTGTGAAGAAAATGCACCTCGATTTTTGCCGTGTCCGGAGAAAATCCTCCCACCAGATAAACTAATTTCCTTAACGAATATTTAGTCTACGTATTAATTGCATTAAAATGTTGCTAATCCCCAGTGCAATTATTGAAAGCACTATGCTGTTTTCTGACCTACTCAGTTATTATCGCAAGCAAAGACTGAAGCTGTTGTGAATGTCTTGCCTCTGTTAGTAATTTAATAAATATGTATCTGATATGTAAATAAAAGACACTATATAAGGGAGGGGGGGGGGGGGGGGGGGGGGAGGTCTCCGTGTGTGACAAATTTCTTTGAGGGGTAGGTTTTCTCCACAGCTGCACAAATTGGGGGAGGGGTTGTTTTTCAGGAGACGTTTTTTTTCCAAGTGAGGGGATTTTGGCCAAGATTCGTCTTAATGTTGTAGTTGATGTCTGAATAATGCATTCAATAGGAGTGGCCGGTTATGTTTATGTGTGTGCTGCAGGAGATGTCAGACAAGGTGATGGAGGAGAAGGAACGCCTCTCGCTGACGTCATCACGTTCTCGCGCCACGTCACCACGCTCCGCCCTCTGTAAGTTCTCAATGGTGGACTGTATTCTGTGGAAAGTAGGGGAAGAAAGGGTTCATGTCGGTCACATTTAAATCGAATAAACAATGGGCCCACGTCATGAGGGGTGGAGGCGTTGAGACTGGAGATGAAACTTAGGATTTTATACTATATCGTCGTAAAACTTTGGATTTTATGCTATATCCTCGTAGCCATACTCTTGAAACAAACAGTTTTTTTTTTATTTGCACCAACCCGGAAATTCTTCTTTTATAACCTCTCCAAAACAAATTCTGAAAGAATTTCTTGAACTGGGCAAATGACGCGTTTCCGTGGAACCTGACGTAAGACTAAGTTAAGTTGACTAAACAGATGACTGAGTTAGTAATTAACCTACCGGTATTTAAAAACCTTATGTTTTAACACATATACTAGCCAGCCAGTCCTTGTAGGGATACGCTTTTTTTTTCTTGGTTACTCACGAACAAAACAACTTTCTGCCGTCTAGACAATAATTGCGCATGTAATTTTATCATGCATAAAGTGCCATGCTTCGCCCTTGTTCCTTTCTCCAAGCCACGAATAATTAAAACACGTTTTGCGCCCATGCCATCAAGTATTTAGTGTAGTGCCGTTTAGTGTTTACAAACCGCTGTCTTTGTGTCTTGCCTGATCTGTTACATATTCCATGCTGATTAACCAGTGGGTTGTGTTAGCATAATTATCCGGGAATGATCGTGTTGTTTTGATAATAAATGCCAACTTTAAGTCTATTGTGTTGGCAAATACGAAACTTCGACTGGCTTTATTCCATGTCGTTTGGGTGCCCATTCGTTTACCTTTGACGTGCCGCGAAATAAGTCTTATTCCGCGCTACTGGCGCGGGAATGATCGGCGGGCATGTAATCCATGTAATCCATGAGCAGGATCTTCCTGCTTATTTATGAGGAAGTGATTCGTAACTCGAAAACAGTTTCTCGTAAATAATAATAATAATAAAATAATAATAATAGTGATAATATTAATAATTATAAATATAAGTGTAAATAAATAAATAGAAAAATGTAATAAAAAATCGTCAGCTCCGGTATTCATAAAAGTTAACTGTTAACTGTTCAATTAAGTCTACACCGCATAAGGGGAATCAGCAGAAAATTTTTTACAAGAATATATTTTAACAACAAAAAAAAAAGGTTAAATTGATTAATAAACTTTCAAAAGTTCTGCTGGCAGCAGAGCAGTTAACGGAATTTGTTAACTTAGTTAACTTTTGTGACTGCGACCCCTGGTGGTCAGTTGCATCAAGGGATTGGATTTTTGGTGCACCAATTTTAGCATTCTGAAAAAAAACGATTATGAATTGGCGGAATGGATTGGAGCCAAGTGTGACGGCTGGGTCGGGGAGGGGAGGGAAGGAATCATGCAAAAGAAACTATCGTGTTTGTGAATTTAGTTCATGTTCTGGAGGGTGGCATTTGAATTTTGTATGTTGCTTTCTGCATGATAAGTGACGTACGTCAGCACTGTCTGTGTCTTGGTTTCACTGTTTAGTTTAGTTTCATGTACTGATGTAACTTTCGATAAATGCATGAACTTACATTCTTGTATTTCTTGACTTTCTCTGCTAATATTCTGTTATTTTGAATAAAAATGCGTCAAACATATACAGAAGTAAAATCATCAGATTTGAACTAACTTGAATGCTGGCAGACTTTCTGGAATAGACAAACGTTTATGTTTATGACAAAAATATCTAATTTTTTTGTTTGCTTAACATATTCTTATTAAAGCATGTAGGATGTTAGCTGCCTTATTTATTGCCTTTTTCTGTGTGTAGATGTTAACCACCGTGCTGTAAAAAGTCCCAATCCCAGCGTCAAGAGCCCAGGTAATGGTGGAAAAAATCTGATTGTTATATCATGCACCTTTTGTGTGAAGTGTTGTTGCTGATTTACTCCGCATATCTTGTGGACTCCTTATCTGGCGGCCAAAAAACAGTTTCCCAATTTTAACTAAGAACTAACTCGTATGCACCGTAAAGTTCCAATAGCTCGTATTTCAGAAGACAAAAAAGGTGATTTTCTCTCGTAGTTTATTTTGATCGCTCACTACTTCAATTCTTTCTGTGTTTACTCATACTAAAAGTGTCCTCAGAAGCCAAGGGCGCAGGTATTTTCCAATTCATAAAGTAACACGAAATGTTTTCCAGATTTGGAGTTGACACTTTGTTTTAGAACGGGGCGCTGCTAATGTTTATAGGGAGTTATCTAACAAGGTTAACTCATTTTCACCGTGCCAGGATTGTTGGGTTTGGAGACTGCACATATATGACCACAAAGCCATATAAATTGAATAACTTTCTTTTATTGATCTGTGACATATTTATCCAGCGGCCACAAGCGGTAACTTTTCTTAATGCTTTCATCATACAAAGCACACTAGAGATTTTGCTTCTTTTTTTTTTTTTTTTTTTTTCGGTCTTATACATAGCACTAGGAAAACACAGCCCGTCCTTGGATATCAATTAGGGAAATTTGTTCTGGATCTCTGATTATACATGAAATAAATGTGGCAGAGCAAATATTATCAGCTGAAGTGACATACTCGTATATTATGCACAGAAGCGAGTCCCCTCACGTATCATATTCTCCGTCTGCTCGCACTTTACGCGCTATTATTGTTAATGTATCACCACTTCAGCACGGTTTTATTACTCATCCAAATGGCATGTTAGGCAAATGGCGCGGATTTGAGAAGCCATTGACTTGAGAATTAGGGTTACGATAAAACTAATAAAACTGATATAACACAGTCTGTAGCTAATATAACAGAGTACATAATGTACTTAAGATGACTGAGAACTGGGGTCTCCACTAAAACTGTTTTCTGATTATGTGTATT
This sequence comes from Protula sp. h YS-2021, assembly GCA_949752745.1. Lineage (NCBI taxonomy): Eukaryota > Metazoa > Annelida > Polychaeta > Sabellida > Serpulidae > Protula > Protula sp. h YS-2021. The sequence goes on from OX457033.1 coordinate 17,442,652, forward strand.
CTTACATCTTTGTTACTGCTCCTCCTATCTTGTTTTCTCTTTGCCACCGCTGCACTTTTGAAAGTCTATTACTTTCCTTTCTAATACTTCAACGAAGCAAATAAGAAACCAGGTATATTTTGGTGGGCTATTCCGAAATAGACTATCGATAATTCGAATGCCGCATAAATAGAAATGCTACGCATTTCCCCTTCCAAAGCACGAAAATAAGTGGACAATGTAACTTCTTATCTTTTGGTGAAAGAAGATAAAAAATATTCAAAAACTGAAGTCATATTTCGCTGTTTATTAAAATCTGGTAGTTCACTATTTTATGACCTGTCAAAATTTTTAATTTTGTTAAATTATTAGTGTTTTTTTTTCGTTTCCCACGTTTTTGTATTTTTAAGGCAACAAAATATATTCTGTACATAGCTTGCCTCCCAAAACAATGAACCAGTTTCGATTTCTGTGACATTCAATTTATGGGTAGTCTATTCGGGAATAGCCCACCAAAAATATCTGGCTTCTTATTTCACAAATCAAATGTCACTGGGGTTACTAGAATTAGTAAATTGTTGGATTGGGTATATACTTGTTTTACATTTGGATTGACTTGTTAAGTCTTTCAATCTTCAAAATGAGCACAACAAATTCACCATTGGCGCCATCAGAAACGGTTTCCATCGTTATTGTAGAAATACTGGTGTAAACACTGAGATTTCGACCCTTGCTTTAATTTAATGGCCTTGGAAGAATTTCACATTTACAGCGTAGTTTATGTAATTATAAACGTTACAACCATGGAAATTTTATAAAAAGTATCCTGTATTGTAAAAAAATGAGTGTTTGTGTTCGCAGTCACAACGAGGTCGATAGGGGATGTGGGCTTTACGTCACCAAATGCCTCAATATTGATCCGAGAAGATGACGTCACAAAGGAGAACACTGAGAGCCAATCAAAAACGTGCAAAGAGAGCGGTGATAGAGACACTGATGACCACTGTGGCGGCGTGAAATGGAAGGACCAAAATGACGTCGCTTCCGGTAATGGCGTCGCACCGGAAGTGACGCATGAGCAGCATGTCAGTGGCATGAAAAGAACGGTTTCGCGTATTTCCGAAAAATCTGAACTGCCTGAAGAAGCTAACAGCAGCAAAATGTAATTGGTCCACATCTGCGATGATTTCGGCAAAACTTGATGAGACCCGCGGGCTTTTGACTTTCGTGTTTGTTTGTTCGGTGTAGGTTACGTAAACGCAGTGTTCTCTTCTACTTGCACAGAAATAGCTTCCTGAAATGATTTATAAAATGTATTCAAAGTTTGAATATAAGTCGTTGCGTTGTTTTTTTTTTTTGTTTTTTTTTTCGTCGTCACACACGCAAAAGTTTGATTTGCTGTCTCTAAGTCGCCACTGCAACGAGATACACGCCAAATATTACTTTGTAGGGCGTGGTACGGAGGTTACTCCTTCTGCTGCTTCTACTGTTATAGGCTCCAAATGAAAATAATAAGGTTTTCTTACATAAAGAAAGGCTGCTAAGAGACCAACAATTTATCGCAATAAAAATAATAATTATTCGGTTATATATGAAATCAAAAGTTAAGGCGTTGTGCTCTCTGCTGTACTCGCACAGTTAAAAAAAACACTTTAGAGTTAGTTGATACTTTGAGTGCATTATTCTTATTTCAGGAAGCCAGGCTACAGGGTTGACTTGTCGGCATTTATAATGCATATAAAGACCATATTTGATATTAGCCTCTTTTGCTGAGTCACGAATCTGTTTGTGATTTTCTCACTATATCGCTCAATCTGTTCTGCCTCCCGTGTATGTGATTTGCATCAATTTCAAAGCACAATGTTAAAAAGATGCGCAAAGTATGCTACTGTGTTGTTTTATTATTCCTTTATAATTCTTTGTATGTGACGTCCAGATGAATTGTATACTAAACACCTGTTTATCTAAAATGAGAATTCTGAAGTAAATAAGGCTGTTCCGGAAAAGATTATCAGCAAAGTAGTTAAGGTCATTCCGGAAAAGACTATCAGCAAGGCAATAAAGGCTGTTCCGGAAAAGATTATCAGTAAAGTAGTTAAGGCTGTTCCGAAAAAGCCTATCAACAAAGACAGTTGAACAATATGAATTTTTGTCTTTTGACCAACGGAAATGAAAAATATTTGAAACTTGAGTTCATGTGTGTTGTTTTTGGCTTTTTATTTCAGCGTCAGTAGCCTTACCAATACTGATTTGTTAACAAAAAAAAAATTCTTCTGATTTCAGTAGAAAATGAATTATGAATATAGCTTACAATCTGAAATAATAAAATATTGTTAAAAAAAATAAGGTTCGATTTCGATCGATCTGACGAATGTCTAGCCTGAAATGGTTTCCAAAATTTTTTTCTCGCCTCTTATTTTGCAGCTGAATTCTTATTTTGAATGGTAGGGTGTTGTTAAAGGTTATTTTCTGGGAAATGAGCTTTCTATGTGTGTACAGTCATCGTCTGTTGATACTATAGCTTGGATCTTGCCTCGGTTTTCTGAGCCTACTCACTCCGCGCGTTACTCATCCGCGATATGGCACGGACTTATCCAAGAAATAGTCCGGTCTGTGGTGGTGGTCTTTAGATGAAAACAGTCTATATTTTGTTTTATCAAAGTATGTTACTGACTATAAAAAAAATTATTTCATATATATACACTTGTGGCAGGCTTCACAATTCTGTTAACTTGTCCATCTGCATTAGAAAATAGTTCAGTAGGATTCATTAGGATAGATGATGTTATTAAACTAGTTCCATTAGATTTTTTTTTTTTGAATTTTTAATCCACTGGCAAACGATAGGCCTAAACTCAAAGATAGTCTTGTCTGTTTTGTTTGGAAGGTAAATCTCACTCGGAAGTCACTGATGGACCCCCTCTTAGTGGGAGTTTTCTTAGTGCTATCATTTTAGGTTGAATGTTATATTTAATGAAAAAAGAAATACTCAAAAATTTGTAAGTTGGAGCTTCTCATACCGGAATCTGGCCAACTGCGTGTTCATGAGACGTATGATTTTCCAATTTTTTAATAGTTGAGGACGATGCACGATTAATGTGGCCAGCAGTTGAGGCCGATGCACGATTAATGTGGCCAGTAGCTGAGGCTGATGCACGATTAATGTCGCCAGTAGTTGTTTTTCACAATGCCGAGCACTTTGCGCTTTTGTTTGAAGTTACGACACGTTTTGGTTTTATTTTTTTATAAACGTTTCTTTCCGTGATATGTGTAAGGTTTTTATCAGCCATGGCAAAATACTCATAACAGTGGCATTTTTACTCTTGGTATTATCAATGACTTCATTTTGTTGTGTGTAAATATTTATTAATACGTAAGCATGAATGTCTCTTTACAAGATACCCCTTTTAGCAGTTCGACACTGTTATTCCACAAAGTTGAATACAACAGCTTAAGCAGAGTTTTAGGGGGGGGGAGGTAGAAAAAATGAACCTCCCTGTTGAAATAAATGTTATTATTGTTATTTTTGGTTGAGTTCAGAGAGCATTAGAATCACAAAAATATTTATCGATATGATTGATTGTGATATTCATAATTTATATGTTACATGATTTTGTAGCTAGTATGTTTTTTTACAATATTAAACAGGTTTTTGTGTTTGTTTTTTTTTTTTGGTTTTTGTTGTTTTTTTTTTTTTTTTTTTGTTTTTTTTTTTTTGTTTATATTTGTGAATCGTATCGGCTTCCGCCTCCCAAATAAAGCTGCTTTACCTGTCAGGTGTGCGGTACAGTCGCTCTATTTGTTTCATCTAACACGTGCATTTAAAAAAAAAGTACGAATTGTCATGGAGTACAGGTTAAAGATACAACTGTTTATCTTGGCCAGACATATGTATCTTCAATTTTCGGGCTCTCATTGGTACTGATAACGCCTTTGAATGTTTTCATTAAATAATGCACTGTTTTATGCTTGTTTATTCAAACAGATGAGCATGATCTGTGATTTTCATATTTGTGATAGTAATCAATTTTTAATTTTACACTAATTTATGTAGTGTGCTGTAAACATTAATTAAGATCTGTTCTAAACACAGGCACTTAATTTATACACAATTTGATTATGACATGCTCAATTCAATAAATTTTTTTGAATAATATTAAAGAAGATATATTTTTCTAATTGGATGTGTTATTCGCACAGGAGTCTGTGAATACAGGAATTTTGTAATGGGCCTTGGCAGTTGCACGCCTGGAACTAAATCCGGACTCAAACCTCCTCGCTGCACCCCAAAACTAAATCCCAACTTAAGCCTCCTCGCTCCTCCCCAAAACTAAATTCGAACTTAAGCCTCCTCGCTCTACCCCAAAACTAAATCCCAACTTAAGCCCCCTCACTCCAACCCAAAACTAAATCCCAACTTAAGCCTCCTCGCTCCTCCCCAAAACTAAATTCGAACTTAAGCCTCCTCGCTCTACCCCAAAACTAAATCCCAACTTAAGCCTCCACGCTCCACCCCAAAACTAAATCCCAACTTAAGCCTCCTCGCTCCACCCCAAAACTAAATCCCAACTTAAGCCTCTTCGCCCCACCCAAGAACAATATCCTAACTTCGCCCTCGCACCCCACCCCAAAGATTAATCCTGAGTTAAGCCCCTGCACCTCACCCCGAAACTAAATACTGACTTAAGCCTCCTCGCTCCACCCCAGCCTTTGTGCCTCGCCTCAAAACTTAATCCTTACTTGAACCTCCAAATCCCCACCTCACAACAAAATACTGACTTAAACCTCTGCGCCCATCCAGAACTAAAGCCTTTTTTTTTAGCTTTTAAGCCTCTGCACCTCACCCCAAAACTAAATCCTGATTTAAGCCTCCGCCCAAACCTCAGAACTAAATCCTTACTTGATCTTCCGCACCCCATCCCAAAACTAAATCTTGACTTCGAACCTCCGTGGTCCACCCAGAACTAAAACCCGACTTAAGCCGCAGAGCCACACTCCAAAAAAAAAACAAACAAAAAAACAACTAAATGCTGACGTTAGCCTCAGCCCCAATCCAAACGTAAATCCAGATTTAAGTCTCTGTGCCCACCAGCACCAAGTGGTTTCTTCTTACTGTAAGGCTTACTTTAATAAATAATCTTTTTCTTTCCTATCTCTACTGGGAGATCAATTTTGTCTCTTGATACTCATCTTTGTTTTATTTTCCTTCATTGTTTTCTAGCAGTTCCAATTTTTGACATCAGTATTAAATTATTGATATCAATAATTGCATTGTTGATATCAAGAATTACGCTGAATATGACGCATCAGAAATTGTTCGACTGATGTCAATAAAGAATTTTTTATATCAAAAATTCAAATACCCATGTCGTTAAAAGACCCTAAATTCATTTCAAGAAATCTTTTCTTGATATCATTAAAACACTTTTCATATAAAAATTCAGTAAGTTATGTCAAATACAAGTGATATCCCAAATTTAATTTGTAATATCATTATTTAATTTCTAATATCCAGAATTGATTATTGATATCAATGTTTGTGACATCAATAATGCTGAAAATCCAGAATTATCCTGGTATCAAAAGAAAAGGTAAAAAGTGATAACGACATTTCACACACGATTCCTTTATCCTTTTTAAAGAGATCCCTCAAAATAAACAATTGTTTGAATATTATATTTAAAGATGCAAATTTCAGAGTGCCTTTTAGCAAGTACAAACACGCACTCAAAACGAAGTGAGAACGGAGAAAATATAAGCCAGCTAGGCTGCAATATAAGCCAGCTAGCAAGCTAGTCTGCAGTAATAATAATAATGATAATAATAATTAACAAATTAAAAAAAAATTAAAAATTACATATGTGCATTGACTGCAACATTTATTTGTTACTTGAAATGTGTTAAAGAAAAGAAAATATTGTTCTTGTTTTAAAAGCTTTTATTTGCACTTTCTACACACAACGAGCGCAATTCTACACAAGAAATCAACAATCATAATCTACACTCAGCCGAGAGTCGGTTCATAACCGCCAAGGTTTCAGCATTTAATCGCCAGATTTAAATAAAAAATACAAGGGTTTTTATATATTATTTGGAAAGTTTTACATAGTATTCGCTACACTGTTTGAAAAGAAAAATTGGTTCTGGTTCAAATGTCTAGTTACTAGTCTAGTGTCTAGTTCATGAAAACAATCTTCCATTGAAAAATTTTGATCTAGAAATAATTGTAATTCGAAAAAAATGTACTTTATTATTATTTTTTCAATAAATAAATCTGTAATTTTGAAGAAAAACAAAAGGCCACTCTGAAACCCCCCGTTCTTTTACTTTGCTGGTCAAAATCACATTTAAACACTTTTTTTTATTTTTCAAGGCTGTAATGAAGAAACGCAAGGGAAAGGTTGTACAATCCTTAACAAGCTGGCAACTCTTTTCAGTCTGACCTCACGACGCTTTTTTTCTTTGTTTTATGGCAATGCAGTTCAACATTCAAGTATCTATATTAAAAAAAACAGTAATTAGCCGGTAAGTTCTGCAAATAAGTTGCGTCACTATTTCAACTAAAGACCAAGATTACTACTTCCTACTGAAACTACTGTTCTACATTTCCCGGATTATTTACAAAACACCTATTTGTTATTCCAAACTAGTGACTTTCCGTTCATGTATTTATTTTCCAAAACACCATTCGAGTAGCTAAGCCTATCATTACCTGCACCTGTAATTGCGTCACAATGCTTTTAAGATCCAGTTCTGTATGAATTTCTGTACGTATTTATGTTTCATGAGTTCAAAGAATATCCTGGGACATTACAACAAAATTAAAACAATAACAATAAATTTGTTCAAACTTGTCTTAATACCGCACATCTCGAGTTTTCAGTCTTCATCATCTCTTTTTAAAAGACCCGATTTTGCATCTGTACATCCGAATATTGGGGACAATTATGAGCGACCAATCACTTATAAACTAGCTGCACATTTCTTAGTGGGCAGCCCATTTTTGAACTACTTTTTTTCTGCGTAATTTTCAAACGAGTGGCAGTATTGAAAATGTTTTTGCTGCTGTTTGTTCTTTCCATTTTCCAATACATACACCCAACAGATGTCGCTCGCATAAATCTGGAACTTAAAAGCCAGCACCGCAACCACAGGTATCCTTATGATCCTACCGAAAACAGTTAATTATGGTTGACAAAACATGCTATTTAACTCCCTTTCTTCTAAAGCTTGGAACCATACATCAGAAGCAAGGAATATAAAGATTAAAACTGCATAAAAACATATTACATAAAGCTTAAAAAAAAAAACATCGGTTACATGTGGATAAATATGGAGATAAACAATGTAAAATAAAAACGTTGTGAAAGACATTGCATTCGCGGGTAGTGGTTTCTCTGTGTGTTTGTTTCATTCATAAACAATGTGAAAAAACGCAACTCGTTAAAACTTGAAATCCCCCCCCCCCCGTTCTTTTTAAAATTAACTTGCAAATGTATTTTTTTATTAAAATCAAGAATGGACATAATCATGAAACTTAAATTAATACTGGTAAAGTGATTCCACACTATTCACTATTCCATGCGCAATGTGCAACACACTGTTCACTTGCGACACCAACGCGAAGATATGAACCTGGGATGCCAAAAAAATTAGCACGAGCCTGCCCACATCCTCACGCACATTTCATACCTGCACTTTCAGGACTCCTCAGATAGGGTATTTGACCATCTAATCAACCCTTTGCATACGGGTTTGCGATTATCAGGGGTTAATCTGTGTACGTGCAATAAATGCAACAACTAGGAAGTGACGTCGATGCCACGTGATTATTTCCTCTTTGCCTATGACATTCAACCTCGCTGCTCTTGGTTTGAACTATCGCCTCTGATGTCCTGTATCCCTTCGAGCATGCCATTTTCCCTCACCGTTCATGACCTGTACCCCGACCGCTCATGACCTGTACCCTAACCGTTCATGAACATACTCTCGCCGTGTATGAACTGTACCCTCACCGTTCATGACCTGTACCCTCACCGTTCATGACCTGCACCCTCGCCATCCATGACTTGTACACTCACCGCTCATGGACTTTACCCTCACCGTTCATGACTTGTAACCTCACTGTTCATGACCTGTACCATCACAGCTGATGACTTGTACCCTCGTGTTCACGGTTTCTATATCGTTATACCATTAGATTTCTGCTGTTCGCTTCCCTCTGCTGTTTAACGTTTTATTAAACGCCCGAAATTTAAAAAAAAAAAAAAAACGGACGAAAACGAACAGGAAATAACTTCAACGCAAGCTTTTTTTGGATGTGGGCAGTGCATGTAAGGGCGATAAATCAATACTTCCAAGTCTTTGCTCAATAAATGGCGCTTTTGAAATCCACAATGGTCTGAACTTTTGAATTGCAATTCACAACTTTCATCATTGATGGTGAAATTGTCATTGCCTATATTTTTCAGAAACATGTTTGTTCAGCTCGAAAAATAAGAATGCATGAAACTGCTTTAAATTATGACACAAAAATAAAGATCCCACTTTGGTTATGAACAAAAAAATCAACTGTATCATAAAATACACTTAAAACATTAATATAAACTGTAAATTTTTTAACAATATGAAAGACTTCGAGTGACTGTTCTTTGTTTTTTAGTTATCAAGTGCTATTTGTTGATCTTCTCATTTTGATATGAGTGTCCTCCATGATCTGCCACACACTCTTCACATTCTACATTTTACTAATGACACACTTTCATTTTATAACCTGCCATATTTGATGTAAAACACCATTTCTGAACATTTCTGGCTGAAATGTTAAAACATCACTGACATTGATTATTTTTTACACACAAACTGTGTCATTTCCTTTAACCTTGATATTTTTCCAAATGGTTCTTATAATTAAACATTTCGGATCTTACTTAATCTAAAAATACCATTATTTTATTTTTTTTAATTTGGCGCGGTATGAGTTGCGCTGTTCTGAGGTATCCACAAAGGTGTTTCTTGAATGAATACCAATTGTCCATGAATTCAAAACACATCAGCTTGTTGTTTGTTTTTTTAAACCTGTTTGATCCCAATCAGCTGAAACAAACGGGCCCAACTTCAAATCCGAATTCTTGTCCTGGCTGCCCATAGTCCCTGGGCATGAAATCGCGGATTGGCAACCGCGTCATTTTGCGCGCGCTTAATGTGAATTCTGTGGAGCTCTTTCCTGAACGCGACTGAGAAAGAAATTGAGAGCAAAGTTAATAAAATATTAGAATTCAGAGAAAATACATAAATATCTTTTAATTTTAAAGGATCCGAATTAAAAAAAAATTAAAATAAACACTTCTCGCGTATCGGTTTACTTTGAAAAGCTTTGTTTATTTTTGTTTTTTTACCAAAGAGAATTAAACTTGGAGCTATAAAATTTCATTGTTTGTTCTTTTTTTCACTAAAGTATTTTATAGTGATCAATTATCATCACTTCGAAAGAAGACTGTGGTAGCACTAACACACCTGGCAACCATCTATGACGCTGAGGTTACTCAATCGATCGGTATTAATTTCTGCATCATTGTCACCGAGGAAGGACACAGCGTAGTCGTGACTTTTCTCTTCCGTGCTGTACCACGCGGCGGAATTCACGCAGTGGTACGTGAACTTCTGTCGTGCTTCTTTATACAGCAGACGCAGGAAGCCAAGTTGAATTTCACTCGCATATTCAAACTGCCAAACAAAAATATTTTTTATTTGTTTGTTTTCTTTTTGTTTTGGCCCTTAGTTTGTTCAGTGAATATTCAATATACTGATCATATATTTGTTTTTTTTTTTCACTATTGGCTATATCATCAATGGGTAGATTTCAACACACACACGTAAACAATTGCAATTCTACTGTAAAATTGTAATTCCGAGTTTTAAATGCAGTCTATTTCTATATAGATACCCAAAATGTTATTACTAGCATTAGATCCTGGCTGACACAAACTGTTTATCAAAGTGTGACCCTTGCCACTGACCTTGAACCCTTCACTGAAGTCACTGAACCACTGCTCTTCTTCATCTGATTTCGTCCAGAAGTTGATTTTTATCTGAATTACATCAATGAACAATATAAATTTTGTAGGTTCTTATTTCTCCCTTGTCTCGACTTATAACCGCTTTTATTTTTAAAAATGTTACAGCTGAGTGATTGAACTACGACGGCAGTGAACCCCATTTAGAGCTTTCCAGTTAACATTGCGATGTTAGAGCAACTTTGGATGGAGATCGTTTTAGTTGCTTATGGAAATCGAATCAACGTCTACTTGATTAAGGCCCCACATTTGAAAGGGCATTTAAAATGTAGAGTGTGATGAACACGACTGCTTACCATCTGCGTGGACTTCTCTGCATGGACGCACGTCTCGCCGGTGCCTCCCGCCAAACGGCACCACACCTCAATGGCGTCCGTGGTCACGCCCAGGTTAGGGTCGATCCAGTACCAGCCTGACGTCATAATGTTCACATTTATTATTAATACAGTAGACCCCACTTATCTCGAACTCGGATATCTCGAACTCCCGCTTATCTCGAACAAATCTCTCGGTCCCGACGTTTTTTCCTTATATAAGTCTTATAATCCTCGCTTATCTCGAACTATTTTTATCTCGAACACATTTTGACCCCATACTACTGATTATGCCCGCTACTTTTTAAATTGCACAACCTCCTAACTGGACTTGTAATAGTTAGAAAACTTGCAACACACAGTGCAAAAGGCCACAGGAACTAGTTTTTGTTCGAATTCGGTATGAGACTAACATGTTACAGTGTACATTCTAAATACGCACACATCTATCCAGTTTCTAAAGATTACCCTTTATATATATTTATATATATATATATATATATATATATATATATATATATATATATATATATATATATATATACTCCATGCAAGCATAGAGTTTCTGTGATCTTTTGAGTATTTCAGCCCTCGATGTGAGCCTTACCATCCTGCGCGTCGGGGTGTCCCAGGGAGATATCCCGGCAGGAACGGGCCGGGTTGTCCTTGGTGCCGGGCGGGAATTTCATCTCGTTCACGTCCTCCTTCAAGTCTTCCAGCTGCACGAATACCTCACTCAGCACTGTCTTCAGCGTCGCTGCATTATCTAAAAGACAACGCCAGAGCGTTAAAAAAGAGAGGTGGTACAGAAGCCAGGAGACGTACCCAGCAATGTAACACTGGTGGCCAGACCATCCCTTCCCCCATCTGCACTCAGCAGAAATAATCTGACATTTTGTTTTCCAAAGGAAACTGTCCCATCTTGTTTTTTAACGATAAGCTCTAAAGCGCTTCTCACATTACCTGAGCTCTCCCTTTGGTCTCTCGTGCCACAGCAGATCAGCACTATAATATGATAGTGGTGGTTGCTGTGCTCAGTCCTATCTTCTATTCCACTATCCCACTCAGCGCAACAATTTACTTCCGATTTTTATTCGGTCATATTTTTATGGTGTTATTTTCTTTCCTGTGGTTTTCCTAATATTTACAGAAAACAAACCAAGAACTGCGTTGATTAACGAAACGAAACACCTACGAATCGCTCGCCGCCTCCCCCACCCCCCTCCCCCACTCCTGAGTCCACCTTAGGACAGCAATGCTGGGTTATAGCGGCCTCACCCGGAGCATCTTGTTGCATGTTCTCGGTCTCGTCAACAGAGCGTCGCTTCCTGGCGCCCTGAACCATTCCTGCTGTCAGGAACTCCGGGGGAATGATGTCAGCTATGTCTGGTGATGGTCCCGGCTCTCCCGGTGGCCCCTGTCAATCAGTCAATCAAGCAATCAAGCAATCGATAAACCAGTCAATAAGCCAATCAATCAATCAATCAATTAAAGCAGTATTAACTAGAGCAGTGTGCATAGCCCACATATTCCGCACAACCCCCCCAATCAGTTAAACACGGCCATCAATAGTCAATCAAGAGCTGAAATTGTCTAAGTCCAGCTGGTGCATTTTCCTTGGACCAATCTGGCCCATTTACAATGCCGATCTGTCTTTGTTCCCATAAAAGCTACATACAAAGTTTCATTAACATCCTTGCAGCAATTTTTAAGTTATCGTGTTAACAAGCTCTTGATGACAGACCGACCACCGACAGACCGACACGCGGTCGATCGCATGTATTGTGGGGAACAAAAGACTTAATTTTCATTTTCAGTTCTGTTGTTATAACTACCTGTTTTTCCGTCGGAATTATATAATTTTTTGCTCTTTTATAAAATATTAAAATAACATTCATTTCTGAGAACTGTTCATTTTACAAAAAGAAAAGAGAGTAAAAAAAAATGCACCGGTTCGCCAACAGGTCCCGGCGGTCCCACAGCTCCTCTGTCTCCCTTGGGTCCCAAGGGTCCAGGAACACCCTATAACGCAACATGTTGCTGGTTAGTTTCAATGAAATAACAAAAAAATCCAAGATTCCTTACACTTGAAGAAGCGTGGATTCGCTCTCACCAGGCGAAATTATTGCTTTATCCCTTATGACGAAGTCTTTTTTGCGATTAAATTATTCATATTACCGGTACTTAAAACTTGATACTTATGAAGTACTCACTGGATCCCCTGGAGGTCCGTCACCGCCAGAGGGACCCACAGGCCCCTCAGCTCCCTATAAAACAAGTACAAGTTTAAAGTGGGTTATGCTCCCTGCTAGATAAATGAATGATTTTTCGTAAACAGGTTTATAACACAAGAAATCCAGTGTGTTTATTTGTTATAATGTCACGGTTACGTATGCTGCTGAAGTGATATAAGACCAGATTAATTTCGTCCCACCTGTACTGAAACGTTGAACAGCTCTTCAGCCGAACCATAGAATATCACAAGCCGAAGCCATTGCCCTCGTACCCCCCTCCACACACACATAATACACATCCTCCAGACAGCGACAGAGATAGCCAGATTATTTCAGTTATTTCGTAATTCTCCCATTTACTAAACTTATTAAATAGCACACTTGCATGACACAGTCGCAGGACACTTGTGCAAGACTGTCACAGTGCAATAACGTTACACAACATTGTCGCCGTACACTTAAATTATGTAACACTGTCACAGCAAACTTAAGTTATATAAATAACACTGTCACAGTACACTTACCTTATACAACACTGTCACAACACAATTAACTCATACAATACTGTCCTAGTACTTCATAGTACTCGTAACTCATGCAGCACCGTCACAGGACTTTTACTGTCAGTAGCAAGCCACTTTACCCACACAACGCCATCACAGTACCCTCGTACAACCACTTACCAGGTCACCTTTTAGCCCTCGCTTGCCCAGCAATCCGCGTCTTCCTCTCGACCCCTTCGGGCCAGGATCTCCCACCAATCCCGGTATTCCTGGATCACCTTGATGTCCCTTCTGGCCCTTCATCCCAAGCTCTCCGGGGGGTCCTGTAGGGCCCCTTGCACCCTTAACAGAGAACGTTTGATGTCAGAACTACACATTAACATTTGTACTGTCATTTTTTTAAAGACAGCAGCATCATCGTCATTTTTTAATATTTACGGAAAAAACCGCTAAAACTTTCTTTCCCCTCAATAGACATCGCCTCATGATTAGTCATATTATACAGCAATAGAGCAATATAGCGCAATATTATAGTTAAATATAAAACCATTAGTAGATGTTGACTTATTTTCAGTCAGCACGAAGTATTACTGGCAAGTACGAAACTGGTGACCATTGGGTCAACATTGTTATAACTGGTCAATAATTTATCCATATTGACTAGTATTATTCAAATATGTCAATATAACGTGACTTTGATATCAAATAACTGCAACATTGAAAACAATTGGCTTGGGAATTGACCAACCAAATTACAATGTTTTCGTGAGTCACGTGACAATGCGATGTATTACCTCTTTGCCTGGTTTTCCCGCTGCGCCTGTCATTCCGGGCGGTCCTACTTCTCCCTGAAATACAGCGCGTTTTCAAATGTTGCCAGTTATATATTGTTTAATATTATTATATCACCATTAATAATAGTACTATATTTACTTCTTTCTGTCACAGGTTAAGTTATCTTGTAAATAATGCAAGCACATAAAATATTTGCGGTTCTATATTTGGAATTTTAGTTGTTACCAGTACAATGTTTGCAGGATGAGCAGATTAAGCTGCTAATAATAAAACAAAAAAGAAACAAATACATCAAATTCGTATGTGATAAAAATTTACAATGTACATGGGATATTGTTTCCTACATGATGTTGTAAACCTGCAGACTAAATACTCACTAAAAATAATCAGAAATACTATCTTTCAAATGTAACAGAAAACCACGTGACTACTCACAGATGGCCCTGGTGGCCCGGAGGAACCTCTTTCTCCCGCCGCTCCAGGGGGACCCTACAGCAAAACACAGGGAAAAGATTAGTATTGTCAAATGGCAGTCTTAATGACCAGTTTCCGTTATGTGAAGAATAAAAAAATTCTTTGACAAAAATATACTGCACACATCTCTCCCGGACGTAATTGGACTTCAGGTTAATTCACTGTTTACCTTAAACTTTTCATGTTTGGTCTATCATAGTCATCAAGAATTTAAAACAAATAAGTGCCAGGCGATTGGGAATCATGTAAACAATCATGGTGAAAAACCACCAGTGCTGTCTTATGAAAGGATATGTTAATAAAACAAAACCATGTCACTATACAGGATAGTGCTAAGACAATTAAAGACGAATAATATGAGCTTACTGGTGGCCCGATCTGACCTCGTTCCCCTTGTGGACCCTCCACACCGCGGTCGCCCTTCGGCCCCGGGTCTCCTGTCACACCCTGCGGTCCAGGTGGACCGACTGGCCCTGGTTTGCCGGTCCCTCCTGAAATCAAAAGAGTCCTCACTTTCACTGCACAGAACACAATCACACTAACTTGTTAATAGCATACTATTTTAAAATTACTGCATTTTTTCATGTGGAAATTATTCCGGATAATCGGATAAACCGGATAATTGTATAATTTTCTTTAGAAAATTGGCAATGCAATTTGCCTGCTTTGACTTTTTTTCATATGTGCCCTGCGATGAATCAAACCTTGAGCGAAAGCATCCAGTTGACATCTTAATTTACTCCAAAATTGTTGATATTTTTTAATTCGATAGTAGTTGGTTTGTATAGAACCAATTTTTTTACCAGTGGATCTTGTATTTGTGTCACCAATGATGGGACGGGGCAGAGTGAGCTCACCTGGAATGCCTATTTCTCCCTGCGGACCTGACGGGCCAGGAGGTCCCACCGGACCTTCTTTCCCCGGATTGCCTACTGGTCCCAGTTCACCCTGTCGGTATAACATGGGAGTTGGAATTCTTAGAGTAGAACAAGTACTGCATGCAAGAGTAGAACAAGAGTTGGAATTCTTAGAGTAGAACAAGTACTGCATGCAAGAGTAGAACAAGTGCTTGAGTTTGTTTTTACCTTTTTATCACTGTTAATTGCCTACGTGTTTTTCATTTTAAGTAACTTTTCGGGACGTGCGGAATCAAATCTATCAGTCGTATGCATTATCCACGTCCATGAACCTCACCCACACCCCTCTCCCTCCCCCTCTCCCCTCCCCCCACCCATCTCATGCTCCATTCTCTTTTTGACCATATGCATTTTTTGTATTACCATTAAAATATGATTTTGGCATTAAAATAAAACAACTAGAATCAATTCTACTTTGTCTTTGAACCCACCTTTATTCCAGGAGGTCCCGGAAGTCCGGGCGATCCCGGGAATCCCACGGGTCCGGGTTCACCCTTGGGTCCAGGGTTTGCTACTTTTCCTGAAGCTCCAGGCGGACCCTGTGGCCCATTCTGTCCAGGTTCGCCCTTTTCACCTCGCATCCCGCGCGGACCCTACGATAAATTATAAAAGCCAATTATGCTATGGTCTCCATACAACAAAAATGACTGGCAGTCATAAAATGAATAAATAAATTGAAACATATTTGGATATTCTCTATCCAGATTAGCCTGTCCATGGAAAACTTGTTGACATTCAAAGGAGATGCACATCTTCAATGTGTAGTATATAGTGCATTGTCAAATGCCTGCACTGTACGGTTGAGCGAAAATACAGACGCAATCGCTCAGCGGTTAATTAACACTTGACAAGCCTTTGGCTTGCAAGAGTTATATGAATTTGTGCGAGCAAAATTCGTCCTTTTTTTTTTCTTCTTGACACTTTTTCCGATTTTTTGTGTCTTCTTCTCCTCTGACACTATGGGCCCAACGACCATGAAACTTGGGACTTAGGAAGAGCTTGATCTGAACATGTGCATGTCACTTTTTATTTTCGCCATTGATTTCGTTTTCTTTGTTAAAACGCCATGTGAAAAGAGTGTATTTTTTGCAAGTAAATGCGTAGCATTTAACCCACATCACACACAGTTGCACAGTGAGCTTTGTGTGAGCTCTCACTGCGCAAATGGCTAACACGGAGTATGCTAGATCAGTCAATAAAACCTTAAGTCAACAGAAACCAAACACTACTCGGCTTATAAGACGTATTCAAGCTGTTTTGTTTGCAATATATTATTCAAGAAATAACCCATTGAAGGATGTATTTTTGCGTTTTAATTTTTGTCAAGTGTTTAACATTTCGCTAGCGGAATGACCTTCTCGTTGAATACTGTATTAAAATCCATTACCATTCTTATACATATAAAAAGTACCGGAGACAATTGGCTATTAAACGGTCTCCACTGTTCCGCTTTATAACGATCCGGGCGGGGTATGTAATCGCCTTTACTTATTTCGTCGAAATAAATCATGGGACACTTTAACTGGGAGTTCTGGCGAAGGTCTTTAATTTAAAAAATGAAGCTCACCGGGATGCCATCGGCGCCGGGCGGTCCTGGAGATCCAGGGTCGCCGGTCTCTCCCTTCAATCCGGCTGGCCCCTCTATCCCTGGCATTCCAGATGCACCAATCTCGCCCTGTGTCATAACCAAAGACATAAATTATCTACCATGTTAGTGCCAGTTATAGCTACGGCGATCCCCTCAACAAAACCGTCACTAGACTAACTTCAGTTATTCTTATTGTTACTGTTTTCACAATTAATTCTCTATTTATACTAAATGAAGGAAGTCCCAGGCTGTGAGGGTATCTACGAAAGCGCCCTCTACCGTGCTTCCTTTCGGCCCTGGCGGACCACGCGCCCCCGTTTCGCCTCGCAAGCCCTCCGGGCCTGGATCACCCGTCTCCCCTTTCTTGCCGGGCGTGCCCGGGGGCCCCTGCTGCCCGGGCGTTCCTGATGGGCCGGGTAAGCCTCTTGGACCTTCTACTCCCTTGATACCTGAATAAGAGGGAATATTTCGCTTGTAACAAATATCACAAGCTATCCACGACTTTTTGGTTAAAAAACATTATGAGATTTAAAAATTATCAAAAATGAAGCCAATTATCGCTTTCGCTTGACGAAATGCTTTACTGCTTACTATTATATCACTTCGTCCGTTCGTTCGTTCTTTCCCTCCCTCTCTGCCTCCCTGGCTCCCTGCCTGCCCCCTTCCCTGCCTCCCTGCCTGCCTGCCTCCCTGCCTCCCTCCCTCCCTGTCTCTGGGACGGAGGTTGGTTTTACCAGACACTTACCCGGCACTCCCTGTAGTCCCCGCTCTCCTGATTCTCCAGCTGGTCCGGGTGCTCCAGGCAATCCCTGCACGCCCGGTCGGCCACGTGATCCAGGAGGCCCTGCCTGGCCCGGGTCACCCTTATCTCCCTTAGGCCCTCCTACGCCAGTGTCTCCCTATAGATATATAAATTTTGTTATTTGTCCGGACAAATAATAGAAATTAACCAAGCAACTCACAAAAGGTACGTATACAGCTGTATCACATTAGTGCCATTTATTATTTTGTTTTTTTTTTCTTCAAAACTGCGCGGCGTAAACTTGTAAAAAGCGTTGACTTAAACCATATTAAAATATGCTTGCTACTCATATTAAACTAATTGTATAGTTTTCATTTGGTCACTGATTTTATTTTCAATTTAAAACTTCATTTATTTTCATTTATTGTTATTTTATAAAAATAACAATCATATTAAGTGCTACTTAGTCGCGTTCCATAGATTACTGTCAATTTATTCTCAGGCCAAATAGGCAGACTCGGCTATTCTGCGACTAATAGCAATGTAAACAATAAAATTCTTTTTGCACACCTTTTCCCCGTCCTCTCCTGGTGGTCCTATGGGCCCCACGGGTCCTTCCTCTCCTGGCATGCCCGGTAGACCAGCTCGCCCGGAAGTGCCCGGGTACCCCATTTCACCCTGGTCCCCTTTCGGACCCGGCGGACCAGCAGATCCGGGTGGTCCCGGCCGACCCTGCAACCAGACAACATAGAAATTACTCACAATCACAATCCTTCCCACAAATCCCCCCCCCCGAAACTTTTACATCAACAGACAGAACAGTTTAAACTCTTTCGCATTACAATACTAAAAAGAAAAAAAAAAGAACAAAAATAAATAAACAATTTGATTATGTTTCTGTAAATTTTGAGCAAACCGCCATTGTTAATAATATATGTGACACTGCAGACATACTTGTTGCCCTGGGATACCAGACTGTCCCGACTCCCCTTGCTGTCCTTTCATACCCTGTAGAAACGAGACACAACAATTTATTACTATTTATAGTCACCACATCAAAAGACTTTGCCAGTGAACTGTTAAGAAATCCAGAACAAAAAAGTGTTCGGCTTCTTAACTTTAATATCAATACTTCAAATGTAAAACGATTCGGCGATTTGGTCCGCGATATAAGGGAGATCTATCCACACAGGATATATTGAAGTATCGATTTAATTACTTCAGCGTCACCATAGGATCTTTAAACAATAACAATGTGACCGTCACAACTTCATTAGTGGGGAATTTTATAATATATTTCTAACGTATTAGTGAAATCACAGCGAAATAGAAACATGCTCTGCATGGCTTCTGTTAACTGAATAGTATTGCAAATGTGACTGTTTCACAACTCATTTCACTAATATGAATACGTTTTGAACTCATAAAAAGTTCAGAAATGCCCTAGAGTATGTGAGAAGATACGTACATTGATACCGGGAGGCCCCATTGGTCCTGGGTGGCCCTTTTCTCCCGCTGCACCCTGCAAATATATGTACATTTGTAACTCCGAAATTTCAGTCAGAGAAAAATGCGAACAGTATTTTGGACTCACGATCGGTCGAGATTCATTTCAGCTTTTGAAGATTGAGATTATTTGATTTTGTTACAGCTCACATGAAGATTATTATTAGATAACAATAACAACAACCAAATTCTAAGGGAAGTTAAATGCGCAGAGTTAGACAAGATGACTCACCGGTGCCCCAGGCAGACCTCTTTCACCTTCAAATCCACGTGGACCGATGGGCCCCATGGGACCAACATTCCCTTGCTGACCGGGCAAACCCTTAAACATAACATTATACACACGTGGTGAGATATATCTTTTCATACTCCAGAGTTGTTCATGAGTGCCTTAACTGTGCCGTATAGACTGCGCTTAAATCATCCTATCGGGTTTAAATTCGCGCCTTTACATGCAGCGGCTTCGTACATCAGGATATGACGTAATCCTGCAGAGTGAGATCGATACGGCATCAAGAATCTCAAGCTTAGCTGAGCGTTTGCACTGCGGCTTTGGCTTGGTGTTAATCCAGACAGGATCAGTTGATTCCGAGTGCGTCTTTTTTTATACCATGGATTTACTAACGTAATTGAACACAGTTTGCATCGGTTACTATTAATGTTTAAACCAGCCTGTTTTTTGGCGCGAAACAAGCCTATATACTGCTCAAAGAATAAACACATAACTCAGTATATGGACTCATAATGATAAAGAAAGATGATAATGACAAACGCGAAGCAACAGTGGCAATGCAAAGTGAATGTGAAGGCAGGTATTTTTATGCTGCGAGGACGCATGCGCAGCTCACGTTATGCCATCTTCATCAAATTTTTAATGGGTTTTTAATGTCATTGGCACTCACCTGAGGCCCTTCTTTGCCTGATTCTCCCGGTAAACCAATCCTTCCTGTTAAACCCTGAAATTTGTAATTTAGCTGATTAAATTTTGCACCAAATAGGTTTTTGATAGTGAATAGTTAAAACGAAGGCTGTCGGTAAGTGAATAACTGCAGCTGTTTCAACAACCCCATTTTACATATTCTTAACAGCACAGCTGAAATCGATTAATTACATAAACTGGTCAATTT